>JAZHYW010008384.1:0-30613 GCA_037355805.1 Ixodes ricinus
TTTGCTAGTTAGGATTTGCGCATTTATTTCCTGTGCTTATAATAATAGTTGTATTAAACCTCTTTTATTCGTAAGTTTCTAAAGGACATTTTTAAGGCATACCCCCTCTATCGCGTTTGGGTCCGTTTCGGTTTTGTAGGAGCTCTGTACTAGTTAACAGATTCCCATCGCGAGCAACACCAGTTTTTTGTTTTCCTGTTTTGACATCGCTGTGCTAGTCGGGCATTGGGTGCGTTTGTGTCACGGGATGGAAATGCTTTTAGTCATGAAAATGTGCTAATTTAATCAAGCTTAATATCTAATCTATCTGTGAAGTTTCCTTTTGATGATTATGTTCAAGAACGGCGTGGAAGAGCCACGACAGCAGCAGTCTAACGGCAACTCAACACAGTTAGTAACATACTGCTTTGGTCTTTGTTTGCATTGTAGACGCATGGAATAAGTTGTGAACATTATGGAGTTTTAAAATAACGTCGTCGCTACTGCGCATGGGCAGACCTAGAGAGAGCATTGGGGCTTGGGCTTCTGGGGACTGCTATTTCTCAGAAATAGCGTGGGTGCCCTTAACGCGCCGCAAAGAAATACCGCTGCAAATGGCGGCGCTACGAGATGTCGTTCATGGCGTCTTTGACGCCGCCGCCGCGTTCGGGAACTGCGCGAGTCGTACTCGGCGACCGCGACCGCAGTCCGTATAGGTGAAACGTATTGAAAACGCCACGGATCGCTAGATTCACAGCTGATAGCTATCAAAGCGCGTGTACTTACGATCGCGGCAGAAATGTAAATATGCCCGGGTAGTGGATCGTCTTGGCTTCAGGCTAAGTACAACAGAGCAGCTTGGTAGTGACAAAAACACGCGGCATGTGTATAAAACAGCTATAAAAACATTTTAACTTCGAAAGAAAAGCTGTGGTGACTTCTTGGGGGCGCTTTAAGCGCGAGATGCTTGCGTTTTGGGTCTCCGGCAGGGAAACGCTATTCTAAAACTCTCCGCCACAATCCTCGCTACTTTGCCGTCCGTAACGCGCGGTAAGGTAGCGCCCGGTATTCTAAAACTCTCCGTTTTCTTGGCACACTTTTTGCTTGTTAAGCTAGTTTATTTTTTCTTTTAACTAGTGCTTGCTGTAACTGTCCTTATGTGTTGAACTGTGCGCAGCATAGCGAAAAGTAGCTACTCATTTTGTATAGACGCTTTACACACGCGCCATTTTGAGCCGGCATAGCCGACCTTCTTTTGTCTTACCGAGATGCCAAGCCACTGAAACGGACGTTTTCGAGCCTCCACACAGGCCTATGCTGGGGAGAAGGACGTAGTAGCCCCTAAAGTGGCAATAACCTGCCCTGCTGTGGTAACAATGAAGTGCAGCGAACGGAATAAGAGGAAACAAAAACTGAAGGGCGGTTATGGCGTCGCCCATGCACAGCTGCTGTAAAGCGTCTATATGGTCCGAGAAAGTGTAGCTTATGTCAACAGAGCACACTTATTGAATTCCTTAATGCTACCTTCAATCTGTTGCTATATATAGAAAATGTCTTATCGGTCTAGCAGTGGACTGATGTCGTCCAACTATAAATCGATTACATTGATCGATACTTCATTTCATTTGAGAAGTTAGGCTTCCTTGGAATTGGGTTCATGCGGAGCCACTACCTTTGCAGTCAAAATGGTTCAAGAGGATAGCCATCTTTTGAAACGTGTGACAGCAGACGACTTGTTTTGAAGTAATGGAAGGGGACTGGATGGTACTGTTAGGGTAAACTTTGGACTCCTGGCTTTCCCGTATTGATCTGAATTTACATACCTACGTATTTGTTGACCTAACTAAATCAAGCCTTGTTAGGAATCCCTCAAACATAAAGCTGATATTAATTTAACAATATTTAATTGCAAGGTTTCTCCAGAAGAAGACAAAGTAATTCCAGCCTCTTAATTTTCTTTTTGCTCAGTCTTAAATTTCCAGCGTGCTCCAGTCATATATCTAATGGCTTTAGCCTTAATCAATTTTTGTGGTGACATCATCCTCCACTTTGCCATGCCACCGATTAACTCTTTTTGTTTGTTCTGCTGTTCATTTCAGGATTTCAAGCAAGAAGTATGCCATTCTGCTCTGGCACATTCAAGACTCAGTTTGACAGTGTACAGAATCCAGATGCCTTTATAAAAAGAGAAGATGTACCCCAAGACTATATTTGCATAATCAAATGTATAAAGGCACAACCATATCCCGTGTGCTGATGTAGATGGCCTATATGCCAATAGACCAATACACCATTAGGCCGATACACCAATTGGCTGATATACCAATACGCCGATACACCAATAGGCCGATACACCTATTGGCCCATACACCAATAGACCGATACGCCGATAGGTGTCAATAAACGGAATCGTTTTTTTATCGGAATTTTTGCTAGGTGGTTAACCAGTTTCTTGTGTATGGTGAGAAGAATGAGCAGCGCGTCTTTTACGTTTTTCTCGGCGGAAAATCAGAAAAAGTATGTCGAAAACCGGACGTAAGATAGATTGGTGTATGTTGCTGGGCCATGCGGAGCCAAGAAAAAGCACCGCATCTCGTTTTATTTGGCCTCCGTGGCGAAAGCTAAGTGGCCCTACGTGACGGTCCGATGGAAACTTGTGTACACGGGTGACAAGACGCCCAAAAATCAACCGAGGCATGTAATTGTTTCGTGTTTTTCGTGCACGGGAGAGCGTGTGTGAGTACATCATCACTTCATCAACTGCGCGGCGTCGCTGTCATGAGTGTTCGAGCTGGCCAAAGTGAAACTATACGCTACGCCTGTCGGACGTAGTTGAAGGATTGTTGCCACTCGTGCGCGATCGTGCCCGGGAAAAAGCGAGCGCTGCATTTTCGACGACGAGTAGATACATCGTGATCGGGACAAAGCCGTCGCAGTGTGTACGATTGCGCAGTTCGGTCTCCGAAACAATCAAGCGGCGTTTTTTCGACGACGAGTGGAGATATCGTGATTGTGACAACGTCGACCTTCCGCGGCGAGTTCAAGCGGATACAGGTGCAGTTGCGGACGTCGAAAGGCTGTCTTGAATTCTAGGACCCAGGGGCGGTTTGCTCATCGCGCGGCCGCGGCCTCGGTTGCGTCCAACAGGAATTTTTATGTCACGTGACCAGCTCCGTGGGGACAAGGAAGCACCTAGCGTCCCTGCCTAATGGCGGAGAAATCCGTGCTGCTTCGAGTACAAAAAGTTTAATTTCGCTCGCAGAAACTGCCCGCAGAGGCTTTCAGTTGGAGTCCAATTAACCGCCCCTTTATACTTTAGGAGCGGCAGGTAAAGTTACGACGAGGGAAGGTAAATATGAGCCAAAATAAAAGAGAAATCACGCGAGATAAAATCGGTGCCCGTATATTTATATATCTGCGCTTGCGACAAAGCTGCAGTCTTCCACGTCGTGAAAGCTCCGGGTTCAAATCGCGTCACAAGCTTTATATATTGCCGCGGGCGCAGGATGACCAAGTAGTCAGCGCGCCCGTGGCATAACGGCTATCGCGCTTGCCTTCTACGCAGAAGGCCAGGGTTCGATTCCTGGCCGCGTCTACGCTTTTTTGATAATGCTGTAATGTGATGTTCTGGTGAATTCGAGAACCGTCTTGCTGATTCGAGGTTAGAATGTTCCACACACCGAACCTTCTACGCCGCATGTTCCAGAAGCCCACGCGGGTACAAAAGGGGCTCCGCGTGGCGAGCCGGAGTCAGTCTCGCCCCAGCGTTCGATCCAGCTGTTTCGCCGACTCCGACGCACGCGACGCTCTGTTGTTATCTTCTGTTCCCTTTTTATTTTCGGCACAAGTTCGCCACATTAAACGTTTAGTTTCTTCCAGTTTATTTATTGATCTTTTGGTCACTACCCGTGACATTTTGGTGGAGGTGCGGGGTACCGCATGCCCCTGCCGCGTACCCCTCCGAGGGCCCGCAGTGCAAGTCCGACGCCAAGCCCACGAAGATCCAACGAAGGCACTACCGAGATCCGGTTCAGTCGTCGCACCCAAGGCCTACACCCGGAATTCGGACCTCTGCCGCCCAGGACTAAGCAGCCAACGAGGCCGACGATGGAGGACCAGCAACCGCAGACCCCGACCGCCGCCGCCGCCATCTACCTGCCCGTTGCTCAGCGAACCCCAACGGCCTTCCATGGCGAGACCCACGAAGACGTGGAGGACTGGCTTCTGCACTATGAACGGGTAGCACGCCACAACGGATGGACGGCTGAGCAGTGCCTCCACAACCTCTACTTTTCGCTTGAAGGCACTGCGAGGCGCTGGTTTGAAAACCACGAAGCATCCTTCACTACGTGGGAGTCCTGCGCCGCCGAGTTGAAGCGAACATTCCTCAACCACCACCGTCGGCAGCGAGCGGAGGACCTTCTCCAAACAAGGGTGCAGGGCCCCAACGAGAGCGTGACCAGCTTCGTTGAGGATGTCTTGCGCCTATGTGCCCGAGCCGATCCGGAGGCAGCCGAGGAGAAGAAGCTTCGCGTCCTCATGCGTGGCATCAAGGCAGAAATTTTCGGAGGCCTGGTCCGCAACCCCCGACGACCGTCGATGCTTTTGTGAGCGAAGCCACCAACATCGAGCGCGCACTGACGGCCCGAGCAAGCCACTACCACCGAATCGCCGGCGCGCCTGCTGCTCCAACTGTCGCTGCTTCCCTTCTGGACCTGAATACCAGCGGTGCCGACAGCCTTCGGGAGATCGTCCGTGAAGTCGTCCGGGAAGAACTCCGCAAGGTACTTCCCGCTGCGGATCGCCCGTCCTCACTGTCGCTCGCCGAGGTTGTCCGGGAAGAAGTTCATCAGGCGCTGCAGCCAGAAGTTCTCGTCGGCGCCACTCCCGAACCGCCCAAGCTGAGTTACGCCGCAGCTACCCGACGACCACCGCCCCCAGCTCACAAGTATACGGCGCCATCCCGACGTGAGCCTCCCGTACCGCAGTATTCCCGACGCCAAGAAGATCGGGCGCACGTCCGCCCAGAACAAGCTGCGCCGCGAAAGACCGACGTGTGGAGGACGGCCGATCGACGCCCGTTGTGCTATCACTGCGGGGAAGCCGACCACATCTACCGACGATGCCCCTACCGCCAGCTGGGCCTACGAGGGTTTGCGCCCAACGACCCTCGACCGCGTCTCGGAGAGCGACCTCGGGACATCGAGGACTACCTCCGCCGCTCTTCATCTCCTGAGTCGTCTCCCCGCCGAGGATTCCGTTCACCGTCTCCCCGACGCTCGCCATCGCCCTTCCGCCGGTCTCGCCGGGACAGCCTGTCACCCATCGCTTCCCGTCGGGAAAACTAGGCGCGGCAATGCCGGGAGGTGGTGTTGCCGAAGACGAACGGTGCCAAGATCCTCCAAGATCGTCGGAGCACTCCCACTCTAACGCCGCAACGCCGCGAAACGACGTTTCTGCAACGGTGTCGAATAACCTCAACGTTATCATCGACGGCCACGACGCGACGGCACTCGTCGACACCGGAGCAGACTACTCCGTTTTGAGTGGGAGACTCTCTCGTCGCCTTCGGAAAGTTACGACGTCGTGGGACGGACCGCAGATACGAACCGCCGGTGGACATCTGATTACACCTGTCGGCAGGTGCACTGCTCGCGTTGAGATCCACGGTGAAACCTGCCCTGTGAAGTTCGTCGTTCTGCAAGACTGTTCGAGGGACGTCATTCTCGGAATGGACTTCTTGTGTGAATACGGCGCCATCATCGACCTTGCGGAGAACAAGCTGACGCTTCGGAAACCTGTCCCATCGGCAGAAGATCCCAAAGCGACGACGTTAGCTGCAGTGCGAGTCCTCACCAGCCACGTCAACCTGCCGCCGCTGTCGAGCGTCTTTGTGCCCGTCGGGACCGAAGAAGCCACCTGCGGTGTAGCCCTGCTGGAAGGAAGCGTCCAACTTCTCCTAGGACGAGGGATTGGCATTGCAAGAGGCGTAACCGAGCTCCAGGATGGGCGTACACTCGCTCTTGTCACCAACTTCCGGCAAGAGTCACAGCACCTTACAAAGGGTGCAGCTGTGGGCTACGTCGAGGAAATTCAGGACTCAGCCGCTATCGCCGTGATCTCAGAAGACGCCTCTCCGACGCAGCATAAGAGAACCACGCCGTCAGATATCGACATCGACCCAACCCTCCCCCTCCCCCACCGACGACAGCTGACTGACCTCCTCGCCGAATTCAATGAGTGCTTTGCCACGTCATCAAAGGTGCGCCAGACGACGGTCGCGAAGCATCGAATAGTTACTGATGACAACGCACTTCCTGTGCATCGGCCACCGTACCGAGTCTCTGTGAAAGAAAGGGAAGCCATCCAGAAGCAAGTTCAGGAAATGCTTGATGATGACATCGTCCAGCCCTCCAACAGTCCGTGGGCTTCCCCAGTAGTCTTGGTGAAGAAGAAAGACGGAACACTGAGGTTCTGCGTGGACTATCGCCGGCTGAACGCAGTAACAAAAAAGGACGTCTATCCGCTGCCCCGCATCGACGACACCCTGGACCGGCTGCGCCACGCCCGATACTTTTCGTCGATGGACCTGAAGAGCGGGTACTGGCAGATTGAGGTCGACGAACGAGATCGTGAGAAGACGGCCTTCGTCACGCCGGACGGACTGTACGAATTTAAAGTAATGCCGTTCGGGCTGTGCACAGCGCCGGCCACCTTCCAGCGCGTTATGGACACCGTCCTTTCCGGCTTGAAATGGCAGAGCTGTCTCGTCTACCTTGACGACGTTGTGGTATTCGCGAGCGAATTCGACGAGCACCTGAGACGACTGCGAGCCGTGCTACGGGCCTTCAAGGCTGCTGGGTTGACCCTCAAGCCTTCCAAGTGTCGGTTCGCCTATGGTGAGCTGAAATTCTTGGGCCACGTCGTGAGTGCTCAGGGTGTAAGCCCTGATCCTGCAAAGACGTCCGCTGTCGCCGAATTCCCCAAACCATCAGACAAAAAGGCCGTCCGAAGGTTCCTTGGGCTGTGCGCCTACTACAGACGTTTTGTTCGTGACTTTGCACGGATTTCTGCACCGCTGACGCATCTGACGAAGGACGACGTGCATGTTCCAGTGGGGAGAGGAGCAAGAACAAGCGTTCGACGAACTCAAGCGAAGGCTCCAGTCACCCCCTATCCTCGGGCATTTCGATCAGTCGGCGGAGACAGAAATCCACACGGACGCCAGCAATACCGGTCTCGGTGCAGTACTCGTTCAGCGACAGGAAGGGGCAGAGCGAGTAATCGCTTACGCAAGCCGGGCGCTGTCTAAGGCAGAAAAAATTATTCAACGACCGACAAAGAATGTCTTGCTGTCGTCTGGGCGATAACCAAGTTCCGCCCATACCTGTACGGGATCCCGTTCCGCGTTGTCACGGACCACCACGCTCTCTGTTGGCTCGCCAATCTCAAGGACCCGTCAGGACGCCTTGCTCGCTGGAGCCTTCGACTGCAAGAATTCGACGTGACAATTGTGCACAAGTCTGGCCGCAAGCATAATGACGCCGATTGTTTGTCAAGGGCCCCAGTCGAATATCCTCCCGACAGCACCGACGACGACGATGACGCCCGTTTTCTCGGAGCAATTACAGATACCGACATGGGAGCACTTCAACGAGACGACCCCGAACTTCGCGCCGTGATCGACCACCTCGAAGGTCAGGGAAGTTCCGTTCCGCGATTCTTGGCCCGAGACTTGTCAAGCTTCGTTCTGCGGCGAGGCGTGCTTTTCAAGAAGAACTTCGGAACCAGCAACCCTGCCTGGCTGTTGGTTGTTCCTGCCAGCTTGCGAGAAGATATTTTTCAAGCTTGCCACGACGACCCGACGGCTGGACACCTTGGCTACAGCAGGACACTCGCCCGGATTCGTGACAAGTACTACTGGCCGAGACTCCCGAAAACCGTCCATTTGTATACACGGTCGTGCCATGAGTGCCAACGACGTAAGAGGCCTCCGACGAAGCCAGCAGGACTCCTGCAGCCGATATCTGCCCCGACTACGCCTTTCCAGCAGGTCGGAATGGATTTACTTGGGCCATTCCCAACATCGACGCAAGGAAACCGCTGGATTATCGTCGCGACCGATTATCTTACACGATACGCCGAGACGAAAGCCCTGCCGTCGGGAACAGCGGTGGAAGTCGCCAAGTTTTTCGTCGAATCTATTCTCCTTCGACATGGCGCCCCCGAAGTCTTGATAACCGACCGAGGGTCATCGTTCTTGGCTCAGCTCACGCAAGAGATCCTTCGGCTCAGCCACACCAGCCATCGTCGGACCACCGCGTACCATCCGCAGACCAACGGGCTAACGGAGCGGCTCAACAAGACGATCGCCGACATGATCTCCATGTACGTCGACGTAGAGCACAAGACGTGGGACGAGGTATTACCATACATCACGTTCGCCTACAACACCGCAGCTCAAGAAACAACCGGGTTTACACCATTCGAGCTGGTGCATGGCAGGAAAGTGACAACCATGCTGGACGCGATGCTGCCCCATGAGCCAGTCGATGACGGATGCGACGATGCCCATGCGGTCAGTCAGAGAGCAGAAGAGGCACGCCAACTAGCGCGCCTTCGAATCCATGACCAACAGCGTGTCGACGCACGCCGGTACAACCTTCGTCGCCGCGCCGTCCACTTCCAACCCGGAGATCAGGGTATGGGTGTGGACACCGATACGGCGCCGCGGACTCAGCGAAAAGCTTCTGAAACGCTATTTCGGACCCTACAAGATCATCCGACGCCTCGGCGACCTGAACTACGAAGTCCTTCCCGACGGAACGCGCCCATCTGCAAGACGTCAGCCGCGACCCGAGGTGGTGCACGTCGTCCGGCTGAAGCCGTATTACGAACGATAGAACTTTCCACCCTCGTCGAGCGAACTGAACTGAACTGTGAACCGTGAACCGTGAACTGCGAACTGCGGCTCGCGATTCTGCTGTCCTTTTGCTGTGGATTTCTTTATTTTGTTTTCGCTTTGTGCGGCATCGGGACGATGCACTTTTTTAAAGGGGGAATAATGCCGCGGGCGCAGGCTGACCAAGTAGTCAGCGCGCCCGTGGCCTAACGGTTATCGCGCTTGCCTTCTACGCAGAAGGCCAGGGTTCGATTCCTGGCCGCGTCTACACTTTTTTGATAATGCTGTAATGTGATGTTCTGGTGAATTCGAGAACCGTCTTGCTGATTCGAGGTTAGAATGTTCCACACACCGAACCTTCTACGCCGCATGTTCCAGAAGCCCACGCGGGTACAAAAGGGGCTCCGCGTGGCGAGCCGGAGTCAGTCTCGCCCCAGCGTTCGACTCCAGCTCTTTCGCCGACTTCGACGCCCGCGACGCTCTGTTGTTATCTTCTGTTTCCTTCTTTATTTTCGGCACAAGTTCGCCACATTAAACGTTTATTTCTTCCAGTTTATTTATTGATCTTTTGGCGTCGCTGCCGCAGTCGTCGGGACCCGCCCGAGCGCCTCGAACGCAGGGCCTCGGCGCCGCTTCCGACCGGCGCGAGGCACCAGCGGGGTCCTGACCGCAGACCAAACGAAAGGTTGCCGTCCGCCACCTCCCGGCAGACGCACACGTGTGTTTCTGACCTTGTCTCGCGGGAACCAGTGCTGCGAGCCAACCGAGGCTTGTTTTGACGGCGGTTTTGCACCCAGACGCAACCGGAATCGTTTTGAGACTTCCCGACTCGAACCGGAACCGACGCGTTATATACTATACAGACATGTACACGTTACCCCAAAAAAGTAACTAAATACCGTTACTCGTTACTCGCTCAAAAAGTAACTAAGTACGTTACTCGTTACCGATTCTCAAAAGGAACGCGTGAGTTACCTCAAAAGTAACGAGTTACTTTTCACGTTACTTTGACGACCAAATACACAACTGTTTCTTGTTTCATGGTTTCTTGTTTTCTTTTTAGTAGTCGTTCCGCTGAAGCAGTAGCTGCCTCTCGAAGCTTTTATCAGTTATGTTTCCCCGCTTCCTTGAAAACACGTCTCCGGCGACGCTGAAGAGTCGTTCTACCGACGCGCTCGAAGGAACGGCAGTGTTCTGCTTCAGGAAGAGCTGGTGAATCTTCGGGAACTGCGCCTTCATTGAGGACAGCGGATAATGGGTTATTTGCCTTCCCGTGTTGGCAACCTCCGGGTTTACATTCGGTCCGTACCCGGTTCTAGAAGGTCAAGTTCAACCAACGAACCTTATTGTGTTCGCTGGGTGAAGGACATTCCCAGCTGTAGACTTCAGTACAGCAACGTTTATCGCTGGACACTTCAGTCGAACTGTTCGACTGACCCGTTCAGCGGGGTTTACTGCGGTTGATCGAATGCCATTTCATCGAAGCACGTTTTAGAAGAATTGGGCACGTTTTATCGAAGCACGGATTAGAAAAAGCAAAGCCTCAGTTTAGAGAAACGCCGTAATCATGCAGCAAAGAGTGATCAAAATTGTTTGCTCTAATATTTAGGCACCTTTGTACTCAGATCGAATCTGGCCTAAATAGCGCGTACCCAAGTCAACATTTTCGGCGTAGCTTGGTGTTTGAGTTCGTTCTTGACAAAATTCCAGTCAATTCAATTTGCAAATAAGACATCACCCTTGCTAATTGGTGATTATTTGTTCAATAGAACAAAGTAGTATTTCATGCTCTACTCGACATTGCGGCTACTTAATTGGTCACTTTCTGGCGGTCTGCGTGCGCAATCGTCATAGTTCCACCACGCGCACCTCTGTTCTTTGTTCTTGTCCTGCACACAGACACCTAAAACTGTTGTTCATCACATAGGAGAGGCAATAACAGACTTCTATATGTTTGAGGAGTTAAATGTGTGTCAGGAACACATAGTTATTTCAAGCAGCTTCAAAATCTGAAATTAGTTTACGTTTCTCCCAAATCACTTATAGACGCGCCTATCGAGGATAAAAAACGCCAGAAAAGATTTGCAGAGCATATTTAAGATAATTTCGTGGGCGCATTTACTTATGATATATATCTTTAAGATGAACGGCCTTTTATTTATGTTGCCAAATCTTCAGTCAGTAACTAAATATATTTTATTGCCATCAATAAATTTGACTATGAAGTTCACATAACCGCTTGAGGCCGACACGGGAGGACGATACTTGAAAACACCAACTACTGAGTCTACGGAAACGTGTTTTTTGTTCGCTGATAGGCAGTGTGAAACACCGGGTCGCGGGGTATGCCAAAAACCACTGTGTGCTCACATAATAGCTGAAGGCAGAATACACGATATGTGGAGAAAGTGAGATAATAAATGGTATTCTTCTAAATAATCCCATACACAAAGCCTTACTGCAAAAAGAAATACATAGGAACGTATGAAATGATATTTCTAATTATAGAAAAATAGCGCGAAGAACAGACAATACCCTACCGAAAAACTCAGTATAACTTTTGGATATCTGAATTATGGAACTGGAAATCTTTCTGGATTCTATCTAGATTTCAGGTTTCCAGAAACAGATTTCCAGTTCCATAATCCAGATAGTGAAAAGTTAAACTGGGTTTTTCGGCACGGTATATTTCTCATATTGCCACACACGTCGCCGAGCGAGCGCGTGCGTGGCCGAGTGAGTTCGCGTGCTTGGCTGTCGCGCGGGGGATCCGGGTTCGATTCCAGGGAGCGGAATGATCTTTTATTTATTCTTTCTACTTGACGTTCTACTACGTTCGAGAACCTTCTCGTCTGATCGAGTTACGAATGCTCTACGCGCCGAACGTTCTAGACCGAAGGTTCCGGAGACACACGCGGGTACAAAAGGTGCTCCGCGTGCCGAGCCGGAGTCAGTCTCGCCCCAGCGTTCGACCCTGCTGTTACGCCGACTTCGACGCCCGCGACGCTCTGTTGTTATCCTCCGTTTTGGAGACAAGTTCGCCCCATTAAACGTTTAGTTTCTTCAGTTATTCTTCGCCTCATCATTTGTCATTCGTGACAATATAAATCACATTTGGACATCGGCTTGCACGAGCTCGAAACTTCGCAAAATACTGACTCGGGAGGCTAATGCTATATATTCGGTTTTACGTGCACTCACTTTACAATTCTGTGCTTTATCAGGCATGCGCGCTCTAACATTTTATTAGGCTACCGCATCTCAGCGCGAAACTGCTTTACAATTTGGACATCTATTTTTCAGTAGTTGCGAACATCGCATTTCACCAGAAAACTGAACTGTTTAACATGGTTTGCTGGTGACGTCATCGCACTACATGCTGGTGGCCATTGCCATTTGTTCTTGCTGAAAAAAAATCAAATTCCGTGGTGCAAAATGCACGCAGCTAAAAGTTCGCGCTCAATGCAAATCATGTGTCCGAGAGGCACAAATTATTCTTGCTTGGTGCAGCGTCGTGAGGAACGGCGCGAGCGTCTGGCACCACGAAAACGAGCTTTCTGGCAGCAGTGCAAACAAAGTAGTTTCCGGGACCACGCTTTCTGGTCTGTACCGAAGATGAGGAGCAGAGGGAAAGTTACAACACAATATGATTTCACAACTCTCTCTCTCTCTCTCTCTCTCTCCTCCTCTCCCCTCTTGTTTTGTTTTCTTTTGTCGATGCTCCTCCAGGGAGTATTTATTATTCCCGAGGACCCCCTCCTCAGTTTAGGGGTGTGAATTCGACAATTATAATTGTCTAATTTTTTAACAGTAATCCTGCATTTCTTTTATTTCGCACCGAAAAACTGTGAAGTTTAAACAAAATGCGGAGGTGATCAAAGTTTGGGGAAGAACTGGAGAAGGACACTCCTGTGAGGTTTGGAGCGGCTGCCAACGTTCGACTCTCCCTCTAAGACCATAGGATCTTTCTTTCCAGGCATATTTCCCGTACACACTTGTAGTTCTATTTATCGTCGGATTAATAAGTAGCATTTAGTCTTTTCAATGCTTCTATTGTCGGGGACAACATTCTGAGACAGTTCAGCAAAAACGAAAACATGTTTGGGCTCCTCAACTTTCAGTAAATATCGCTAAGAGGTAATCCCTGGCGTTGATAGCTTGCAAAAACACCCATTAGTTTTCCTCTCAGCTCAATGGGCAGACGCAGAAAAAATAAAGGAAAGAAGCATACTTTCCCTCCTCAATTCGGAAGCGGCCACGTGACATGACGCTAATTATATACCGTCAGATTTCATCATAGTCATCTGCTGGGATTTGTAAAGAGTAAAGCATGGGTCGAGCTTTAGACATTGTTAGATTTCGTCTGTTCTCATCTCTGATTGAACACGAGCCATTACGCGAATGTTTGGCGATGCTGATTGTCATGAATCCGTGCACTCGACTGGGGATCATAACAATCGAGTAGGTCACGGTGTCACGTGACTCGCGGTGAGAAGTCGTGATGCCATGTGACGTCGCGGTGTCAACAACGCACACAAATCTAGCTGACGTTCTCAATTTAAGTCGACTTGACGCAGTGAGCCACGTGACAACGTCATGGGACTCACGTGATGTGACATTAGCTGACAGCATGTCTCGACACCATGACGTCAGGTGATTACGTGACACACGATTAATCGTAGTGCCGATACAAGAGCGCCACGACAGCCCAAAATTTCTCATACACTGCAATTCGGTATATGACAATTTGATCACTACATAGAAATACGCTGTTAATTTTTATTTCTCAAACATTAATTTTGTAATACAAAAAAATGACGTGAACCGTTTTGAATTGGTTACCGCTATATTGTCTTCTGGTTCAGTTCCGTTCAGTTCCAAGATGGCGGCGAAGATTTCGGTTCGGTTCCGGTTCAGGTAAAAATAACGGTTCGGTTTCGGTTTTCGGTTCGGTAACGGTTCGACACATTTGGGCATAAACGGTTGCACTCACCTATTTATCCATCCAAACACGTACTGTACAGAGCGCGACACTGTTAGCGCGAACAAGCGATCGCCAGTTTTCTGTGTTTTTCTCTCAGAACCGAAAGGTTCTAATCAAAGATATCATTGTTATAGAAAGGGCTCAATTAGGGCTCTTATATAAGGGGTAAAGCTGTGTGCCCACTAATACTCTTTCCTAATAAAATGCGAAAAGGCGCCGATGTCATGTTCGCGCTAACGGTGTCGCGATGTGTACGTATGACGACTTTCTGGGGTATTGTCAAAGCGTGGAATGTTTTTACAGTCGCTGACAGAGTGAGAACGGAAAAACGCGAATTTCGAAGGCCTGGCGTCCAACCACGCGCTCTATGCCTCCCGCCGTGATTTGCCTGCGCGCGACTTTCCTAACTTTGACCGAATGGAAGCTCGCACATGAAGTGGGGCAGACCGAAGTCGTCTCGCTTCTTGCGCAGGAGTGGTGGTGACGTCAGAACAACGCCGAGCCCTTATTGGCTGATTGGAAAAAAATAGTTGGTAGACGTTGAGGCATCGAGCATTGAGGTCTACCAACTATGCCTTTTAATCTAAGCCAATCAGAGCTCGGCGTCGTTCTGACGTCACCGCAACTCCTGAGCGAGAAGCAGACGACTTGCTCTCCGCATAGATTATTACTCCCTGACTCGACTACCAGCTCCTTTGTTAAGAGAAAGGTGCGGCGACTATAGACGGTGTGACGGCTGCAGAAACGACCAGTTCTTGCTCTTTCTCTGCACGAGGGACTCGGACCGAAGAAAGTAGCCGTTCAGTTACAGATGCCCACTAACCGTGATACGAACCTACGAAATAGGGTTTGTTTCGGGGATTTTTGGGCTGTCTGTTTTCAAAATGTTGGTTACCAGGTTCGGTGCTGCTCAAAAACCGGCTCTTTTCAACTTGGTACAAAGAACCAAAATATATGCCGTTTGATGTTTCCTCTTGCGACCAAGATAATACTCGTTTAAACGTATACGTGTTCGAACCGTACTCCGTCTCCGCAGTGTGGTTTACGTGCAAATCGAAAAGGTCCAAAGAACTACGCGATCGAAACTCTAATCCAGAATGCTGCACCAACGTAAAAAAGTCTGTGCGTCTACTTTCACGCACAACACTCGGAGAACCAATCACAGCAACTTACGGAGGCAACTGAGCGAATGACGATGCCAAAACATATGTTTAGACCAAAAAAAAACGCAGTCTGAGTTGTGACATTAAGCAATGCAAGCGGGACGTTTTGCATTGCTTAATGTCGCAACTCAGACGGCGTTTTCGGTCTCAACATATGTTTCGACATCGTCATTCGCTGAGCTGCCTCCGTAGTTGCGCTGATTGACTCTCCGAGTGTTGGGCGGGAAGGCAGAAGCACGGGCTTTTTTAGAGTGTACATCGTCGATCGGACTCGGAGTCAAATCGAGTATACACCAATTCGAGTCCCTGATGTCACGCCACTGCACTGGAGCTGCCGTCGGCACTGCGCATGCGCGGAAGCTTCGCCTCAGGCGAGTCTGGTTTGTGCGCACGCGCAATGCCCTCACCCGGTGTGCGAAAGCGCTCACTCGCTTGGAAACGCTGCGTGTCGGTGTATAGTGGGAAATTGCCTAAGCGGTCGGTTAGCGAAGCAAAGGCAAGAAAAACGACGAGTCACTGGACATTTTACGAGGAGCAGGTGAGAAGTGAGCGAAGGAAACCATTTTCAACGTGGTTTCCATTCCTACGTTGCCGAATGAAATGCGCCAACGGAAAGCTTTTCGCGTACATTTCGGTAATTATTGTAATTTTTTTGTAAGTAATTTTTGTACGAGTCAGGGTCTTGAACGTCTTCGCACCAGAAATGCACCGTCTATATGGGTGCTTGATTAGGAGAAATTACGGATCGTTTCTTAGGAGACTGACGTTTGCGTATTGCGTTAAAAGTGGGTTCGATACTCTCGGCCTACGCGGTGGAACGTCGAGGAATGAAATATAGATCTACGGAATTCCTTCGCCTATATATGGCCAGTGAGGGGCGTGGCGAATCACGAGCATCTCATTATCGCTGCGCGACCCATCAGATTGCAGCATGAGCCGATAAGAACGTACGAGAACCAATCACTAAGCGAAAAGCGCGCAGAAGATAAGCCCGGCTCAGGTCGTCAGTATAGCTATGCACGAACGACGAAAGGAGGGGTTTTTATACCCTGCCGCATTGTTTCCGCGTCGCTCACTCAAAACATTCGGTGAACCTTGTCGGAGGGTAGGTGAGAAATGTAAACGAACCACGGTCACCGAACTCGCGGTGTAATTAATGTACGGGCAGTTATGGAGATGATAGAACACTTCGACCTCGCTTCGGCATCTCCGGATCGCTGCCCTTTCTGGATCGCCCGCTCAATCCGCTGGTCACATTCGTAAAATACCGAGTGCAAAAACAAAACAAAAAAGAACACCAAACCGCTTCCTTTCTTTCTTCCTCCTCCTCCTCCTCCCACCCCGTTTGTACCGCGGATCGCGTGAATTATCCTCTTTGGAAAATCTAAACGTGGATGTAGTTTCTCGTTGACTGCCATACGCGGCGCCAGGTAAATATTTCAGAACCATTTCTACGATACTGCAGCGTCGTCGTTTGTTGTTTATCTGGGGAGGAATATTGCTTTTCGTAGTCCACGCGTCCCCACATACCCGTAAACGTCTCGTTCCCACGTCCTCGTCGCTGAGCAGTCAGGGCGTCGTTAGCACAAGCTTTGTAGCAGGGTCCTTCGGTTATTCGGCCGCTCAACTGTTATATTGGCAGGGTTTAGAGTAATACATCTATACTTAATTTCAGCTATCGTCAAAGATCACTCATGGGAACGAGCAAGGAGAGGCACGAAAACACTCTAGTGAAAAACTCGAGACTGAGGTATTGACAGACGACGACACGGAAGAGAAGGAGAACGTCTCCAATACCCCAGTATTTCAGACATACCTCAGTCTCGGGTGTTTCACTAAGATGTTGATATACGCCAACTCACTTGCGCCCATACGTTCTGCTCACGAAAACACCCTCCGCTTTGTTCCGTGCAAGCACCATGTTCGACACGCGACGTCCGCGCGTGTCGAACGGCGCCGCTAAACTTTCAAGGGCCTTTCAAATCGCACGTGGAAACGATGCAAAGAGCGGCATGGCCTGTGTTAATGTTAATATAAAAAGAGTACGTTAGTTATTCGACTTACACCTTTTCAGAGCCTTACCTCGTTTTTCACTTATTGAGAAAAAAAAAAAACACGTACGGCACATAAACAGATTTTTTTTTTGTTATATACGATGTCCAAAACAGGAGATTATATTTCGAGGTTTTACCACAAAACTGTGATTTGAACTCGAACAAATAAATGATAAACGTGCCCAGAGCCACGCACCTTTCATTCATAAACCGGTGCGCACGAAACGATGCAATTCAATTTCGAGTCGATTCATTTCAACCGCTTTTCACGAATCAAGTGAGCACAGATCTGACCCCAGACTTGGGGTCAGATCTGTTATTTGATTTGATTACGAGTAATCAAATAACTCGTAATAAAATGCTTTTTGTGTAATTTTGTAATCATTCGATTACAAAATAACCATTCGATTATTAGGAAAGAATCAGAAGAATCTGAATACTTTTTGGAAGTACAGTGATGTCTCGTTAATATGGACGCCTCCGTTCCCCAAAAAATCGTCCATAATGCGGGTTGTCCATACTAACGAGACAAAAATGCATGTATTTTCAAAGTTTGTCCCCGAAACTGGTGTCCATACAGCGGCATACCATATTAACAGGGGTCCATATTAACGAGACATGACTGTCCTGAAATTACTCGCAGACCGTTATTACTTTTTACTCACCTTTCTAATGGCGCTCTTTTTGTTTCTACAAGCTTCCTGTCAAGGATTCCTGAAATTGTGTCTCTGACAGGAAGACAGTCTCCCAAAATTGGAGGAATGAGAAGATCATTCTAGTTCGGTGATACTAATCCAATAATAGACAATACTTTTTTTTTTTACCGAGAGAAGATTAGGTTGTTTTCTAAAATGTGAAGTAATCGGAAACGTAACGGGTTCTATTTTGAAGTAATGGTCAATTACTTTTCTTCACGAGTAAACGTGTAATCTAATTGAATGCTTTTTAACCTAGAGTAATTGTAATCGAACATTATTTTTAATAACGTGCACAAGACTGGTGGTGTTATTTAACGTTACGGCGCACCAAAAGAAAAAAATCACTCACGGAAACAGGCACACTAAAAAATAACGCACTCGCTCGGCGCTGACTCACAACTCTTGGGTTTATATTATCTTCTTCTTCTACTTACAATGAACAACTCTTCTTCTATGCAATAAGAACGAAATGCGCCGATCCAAAAATTGAAAATTTTTAAGAACTAACAAAAATTTATAAATAAAGCAAAAAAAATTAAAACTTGTTTATTTTTTGCGAGCGTAGACGATTTTTTTAAAATCGAAGTTGAACTGATAAAACTGATGCACGCGCGACACGTAATTTTCGGCTCGTCTCGGACGGAGAGTTGGAGCTGAGTTGCAAAACTATTATTCCGTAGCACTCTCTAATAATACGCGACTTCGTGTGGCGATTAATCGTACTCGGTGTTTGCACATCACCAACAGTTTCACCGAAGCAATGCACATGGGCGGCTATGAAATCATGGCTGTATTCGACCGCATTACCATTACGCCCCTTTCACACCGTGGGAATGAGGGGCGTAAAATTCACCCCTACACCTTTTTTACACGATTTCAGACACCGTCATTACAAGTGGACCGTAAAAAGGGCGTATAAGGAGTATAAATCATCAGCACACCCATGTACACCCACCGATATTGAAAATCCTGTAAAAAGGGAAAGTTTTTTTTTCTAACTTGTACCTTTCTCAAAGCCTTTTTACACGAATATGGCTGTTATAAATGTTTAGTGTGTTTATTGATTTTTCGGTCCTAACACTTTCGCGTTTCGATTTCGCGTCCCGCGTCTGCGTCTTAAGTTCTCACCAAGTTACCTTCGTTCGCCAAAAGCGCATTCTACACTAAATGTTTTTTTTTTTAATGCTGTTGCCTTTTGCTACAGCATTTAACAAACGCGGACGAAAACATTCTCATCCACGTTTTCGGACCGCTAGTGTGGCGGCTGTTGCACGAGTTCTAACTTTAGCGTACCCCCCGCTTACGACATGCTTCAAACAGTTGTAAAATTGATTCATTCGACCGTTTTAGATGACGCTCAACAAGTATCTAAGTGAAGCCATATGTTTATTTTCACCCATTAAAAAGTTTATTCACGCATTATAGTTAATTATCCGACTTATCGTAAGGATTACCTCCCTATGCCATGTACCTTTGGCCGTATAACTCACTTGCACAGACAGCATTGGCCTACCTTTCACGATATTTTTTTAAAATTTGTTTTAATTAAAATTAAACAACTTGTAGACAGTTTTTTTTTTGTTCAAGGCTTACAGATTTGTAGAAAAACAAAAACAATAAAGCACTGTGAAGGCAGCGCTTATGCAGGTGGGTTATACGGCCAGGGGGACATAGTATATAGGACAAATCTTAACGATCAGTTGGATAATTGAGTAAAATTAGTTAATTAACTTTGTAATAAGTGAAAATATACCTATCGTTCCAATTAGAAACTTGCTGAGCGTCATTGAAAACCACTAAATGAACTCTTTTTAGAAAGATATAACGCAGGGGAAGCATTCGACGGCGTTCCGTAAAAACACTTAATTTGGACGCGTTTCTAGGTTTCGGTTTCCTATCGGAGCGCATCTCTGCGCCCGCGGTCTTGCCCCCCAGCGGCTGAGACGCGCAACACGCGCGCCCTGCTTTTCCCCCTCCTACGAGCGGAGCCGAGGGGGTGGCTTCGCGCCGCGACCACCGCGGGGCAGGACCGCAGGAGCAAAGATGCGCTCCGATAAGAAACCGAAACTTAGAAGCGCGTCCAAACTGAGCGTTTTTACAGAACGCCGAAAAATGTTGCCCCTGTCTTATATCTTCCTAAAAAGAGCTGATCTAGTGGTTTTCGTCGATGTTTAGGAAGTTTCTAATAGGAACCATATGTTTATTTTCACTAATTTAAAAATTTAATGAACAAATTATACTTAGTTATGAGGGTGGTGGTTACGATTATCCCCCTATATACTATGTCCCGCTGGCCGTATAACTCACCTGCACAGACAACATTAACCTACCTTTCACGATTTTTTTAAAATTTGTTTTAATTAAAATCAAGTACTCATATATACTTGGCAAGACGATCCGGACAACTGTTTACCCAAAACAAAAACGTCATTGCCGAACCACCTACGCGGAAAGCCATGAATGATCTAGGTCAGAGGTCCAGCGAGGTTCACACATTGGACGGGAGTCTCTGTGTCAGCGTTGGGCGGGGACTCGCGAGTCGTAGCGGGGTACAGGACACTCGTGTCCGGGCCCCGCGTCCCTGCCCCTCGGCAGGGGACGAGTGGCTTTCCATCCAGCTGGTGTTGAGCGAGCGCGCGCACAACAGCAACGCCAGGTAACTCACGTTGAGCGTTTGCCTGAGCGTCAGGTCCGGGAAGAAGATGTCCTGCTGAAGAACGTAGCAGATGCGCCGCCGGAGCTGCTTGTTCAGCGGCTCCCCGTTCAGCAGCGTGCAGCCGGAATCCGTGCGGAGACGACCCGCCAGAGCGTTCAGCAACGTCGTCTTGCCCGAGCCTGGAAAACAAATGGACGGCACGTCAGGCACAGCACAAAGCTCGAAGGGGGCACGAATTGAGCGAGCAGCGCGGCGGAGACACTGCCAAGGTATCCGTAACACTCTTAAGGCTGGTACACATTTGCAACGATGAAACAACCGTGACAACCAAACCACCGCCAACAGCAGTAACTCATAGATTGTTTCGCGAAGCTACCTCTTTGCATCGCTTGTCATGCTGTGTACGGCGAACGCTTGTCCCCGTGCTTTTGTCGTTACGGTCGTTTCGGTTGCAAGCGAACGCAACCAACGCACATGTGTGAACCGGCCTTTAGTCGGACGGAAGAATACGTCGACACGCACCCCGAAAGGGGTTGGCGGATCCGGTGATTAGGATAGGCTTAGAATATTGACATTATATTTCCCCGATTTTCTCGCGGGCTCCGCCATTTTGTTGCTTTGTGCGGAGTGGACGCAACTGGCGACAGTTGCGATCTGAAAATGCGACTTCCCGAGCTTTAGACGGTTTAGACACGTTGCCAGCAAGCTCGGGTGATGTCGTTTGTGTGACTGTGTGTGTGCTTATACGGCCGGAAGTTAGTCTGCCTGAACTGGCGACTTGTCGCTCAGCTGTAGATGTGCAATTTAGCCAGTGCAGTACAAACCGGTAGCCTGGGGTCTTTAACGCGCACCACGCGGATAGTGATACGCGACTGCACGCCGGTACGATGCTCATCCATATCAAAACAGGCGGGGGTGGGGATTGAACCCAGGATCCCTATATCGTTTCCTTTTGTTGCGGACTGTTTTTAGATTTCCGGAGGAAGAAGAAAAAGCGTTTCCCGAGATTTCAGATAAATGGCAAAAGTGATTTCAAGGAACAAGACGGCTCAAATGTCGTCACTCTGAAGCCTTAGTTAGTGACTCCAGGGTTGATGTCATCTTGCCCGATTTAGTGGTCCCTTATTCTTTCTTTAAAGAAAGCACGCTCTCTGGCGCCTCTTGCAGCGAGGATTAAAATAGTCTCCCAAAATATGTTGGCATTTTAATCTGTAGACAAACGCGGCTTCCAATGCGACGAAGGAAGCGTCGGAGACAGAATCCCGGTTTCTCTCTTTCCATGACAAGGAACCTACCTCCGAGAAGAGTGGTTAGTAAAACCTGCTGCGCGGGTCGAAACCAGACGACTCGCCGGTGACAGCGCGCGTTTTGACAGCATTGGATTCTTCTAGTCAAATAACGTGAAATATTAAAAACAGACCAGACCCATCCCTCTAGTGGTGCGAGAACGCTCATAACTAGCAAACGTGTAAGCCTGCGTGAGCGGAGTTAGATTTCCCGCCAAATGGCGGGCGAACATTTGATTCGATGGACGATGCCGTTGCGTCAGTTGTGACCACAATATTACAACAACAACAAAAAGTGTTGTTGCGGTAAATTTATTAGAAATGGAATCTCCGCGGACCCGCTACGGACTTTCCCATTTCTACCCATTCGCCGTGGAAGTTCGTCTGTTCTTCGCGCACCTCGTGCGCTCGTTTGCCCGTCAAATGCGGTCGCGTGCTCGCTTCTTACACCGACCTCAACATCGAGCGCCGAAGGAGATGAGCTGCCGGTCTCGGATGGTCTTGCGCATGCGCCAGCACAACGGGGTACCAACGGCAGCGGCGGCGGCACCAGAAGGCACCATCAGGTGCGGCGGCAGGGAGCGATCACGTGATGTAAAGTGCAAACTTCACCAGTATGCAGGTCATACAATACTGTTATCGCGCCACATAGAACACGAAGAAGCCATTCGACTTCTTCGAAATAAAACCGAGCACCCAATTAATTGATTTGAACTAAATGCCTTAAAAAATTAAAAACTAAAAAAAAAAAACGCGTCTCGTGCGATTCCGTAATTCTGTGAATGAACATTCCTTCATTTGTCATCGTGTTTGTTATATTACTGTGCCTCCGTTTACTACATTGAGGATGTAAAGTAGCTAGGTAAGGAATTTGACGGTGACCTTCCATGAAATTCGCGTCTAGCAACTGTTTGTAAAAAAAAAAAACTCAGGCGCGTGTCTAGTACAGTGTCCCCAGAAACGGTATAATAATCATTGAAGGAAGATGCGAAAAGATGCGCTCCGATAAGAAACCGAAACCTAGAAACGCGTCCATGAGCGTTTATAGCATTTATTATGGCGCAAGAAGAACGGTAATATTCCCATCATGTCCACCGCTGTTTATCCAAGCGGTTGTCCTAAGATACTTTTGGAGTGCCAGTTTCAAAAGCTCACATGTTGCACCTCGGACACCACCACACACATATAGCGTTTTGAAGTGAAAGGAGTGTCAACAAGGTATGGCAAACGACTACGACGATTCTATACGTACAAGACACTTTTGTTTGTCTCTCACGAGATCATATTCGAGTTGGATTCCGAAAAGAAAACTGAAACAAGCTGTAGAGGTGGTCGCATTTTTGCGCGCCGCCGAGACGGCAATTTAAAAAAAATATATTTTTATACGTTTTAGTACGTGTTGAACCTATAGTTGTTTTCGATACCGCGGGCGAGGTTGTGTCCTTCCTACGGCTGGTCATTGCCCGCAAGTCTCCCCCTAACCCAAGGTCCGGGGCATCCAGCTACACAAACCTACACAGCCAGCATAAACCCTAAACGCACTTGTCAACGGCAAGGTCGTTTCGTAAACCAGACGAAGTGCCGTGGAGGCAGATCTCGGGTGCAGGCCACGACGGCGGGGACCTCGGATCATGTTGTGGCTGTGGGGGCCGGCTGCGGGGGACCCGAGCGCGCCAGAAGTTTACGGACATACGTAAACGATTTACCCTCCTCCTCCTCCATTCCCTCAAGGTGCTCCCCATATTCTTGGAATCCGGTGTAATATTTCGCTACGCTTGTGATCGCGAGACCCATGTGTGTTATGTCTGGCAAGTTCTCCGTTTATCTATCGGTTTTAATGTACCTATAATGCTTATACTCAGAGGGACGGTTTTCTCCGTGAGGCACGTCCTGGCTATTCTCGCTGGAATCATTGAAGTCAGTTTATTTTCTCCGACCATAAACAAACCAGAGCTCGTGTCTCAATGTTTGGGACCTTGTCGTGGGACCTGTCCTTGGGAGCTGACTTTTTGGCCTACTGGCGAGGGTGGTTTTGCCCGTCCGATTCGTTGAGAGTGCGTCGGGCCTGTACCCAATGGGATTCTAGGTAGACCCTGATTGGATGGGACAGGTTTCGGCGCACTGTCATAACCCCGACCGGACGGAACATCGTCGAGTTTGAATGGGCTTGCGAGCCGCCTACTGTTCTCCTCGCGCGGTTCGCCGCCTTGAGGCTTGTCCAAACAGGATACTACGAAAATCGCGAGACGACACGACTCCAGCGAAAATCGTAAAAGTTCAAGCGTCCGGCAGTCCGATGTCTGTTCGAACACCACCGAGCCAAAATCACGATTTTCCTCCTCGCGTTCTCCGATTTTCGGTGACCTCGGTGCTCGTCAGAATTGACGTCACACGCCACCTGCCAATGCTGCCCATCTCTTCTGCCGCGCCCTCGTACCCTTGGACGCGTTCCAAAATTTTCTCGATCTTACTCCAGGGTAAGGGTTTTGTACCTTTGCGTTCGAACACCCACCCGCGTCCAGCGTCGCTCTATCTGTGTTATCACGTGACACGACCCGCCGGAGTGGCTCGGATCTATTTGGCTAAGATTCCAAACGCAGCCCTTCCCTTTCTCGTTTTCGGGACCTGAAGAAAAGCGGAAGCCGTGAGCGATGGACCGACAGCCAACAGAGCTTGTGAGTGACTGTCCGGACCACGTAATGAGCATGCTCGAGGCCCCCGTGGAAGACAGGGCGAAATTTGACAAACAAAGCTTTCACTCCAGCAAAAGAAAAAAAAAAAAACGGACGGAAGCGGAGCGCCGCACGATATATCTAGGAGTCGTATCGCCTCATGATTTTTCTAGTATCCTGTTTGGACAGGCCTTTACCTGCCGTACGCGGCAGCCCTTGTTCGCCGGCTACTTAGCCAACGTGCTCACCGTGCGCGGTAGAACACTTGACCCCGTGTCTCGCAATCGTAAGCCCGTGAGGCCAGTTATTCCCAGTCGTTTGATTGCATCGTGTACTCCGGGCAAGTTTAAGTGAAGTTTTTTTATGTGTTTCGAATCGAACACTAAACTTCTTGGTCCTCCTCTCCCGAGCCCTCGCCACCTACAGCCAGTAAACTTGCATCGCTCCACGGTCCCCCGGTCCCCGACGGAAGACATACCGGGGTTCCCATCGAGGTCCGGGACAACAACCCTTACAACTACTCAAGCCCTCAGACTTTTATAAAGAATCTAATGTGCGAACGACATCTGCATTTATCTTTTACAAGTGGACGTTTTGTACAGTATATTGCAGTTTTGTTTTTCTTCTTCCTTTGTTTTTTTATGTTAAATTTTTTTTTCTATATTGTGTCATCGGAGCCGTAAGCGAAAATTTTAAACTTGTGTATCTGCCTTGTACTTTGCTTGGATTTGTGTTGTGTTAATGTTGTGTTACTTTTGCAGCGTTCGCTGGCCGCTGAACTCTTCGCAAAAAAAAAAGAAAAGAAGAAGGTATATTTATTATTATTATTCTTGTGCTACCACGCTCCAGACCACCGGAGCGGAACCTGCCTCCCACGCCACCGGGAGGAGCAACAACTTAACTCAGCGCTTCCCTTTTCCCGTTTTCGGGACCTGAAGAGCAGCGGAGGCCTTGAGCGATGGACCGACAGCCAACAGAGCTTGTGAGTGGCTGTCCGGACCCACCTGATGAGCATGCTCAAGGCCCCCGTTAAAAACAAAGGCGAAATTTGACCAAAAAAAATTCCTCCGGCAAAAACAAAAACAAAAAAAGTAAGCCGGGCGTTACACAATTTATGTCGGAATCGTATCGCATCACGATTTCTGTAGTATCGTGTTTGGACAGGCCTTTACGCCTTGATTTCTCTCTCTTGTTTATTCTTTGTCTCCGTGTTTTCCTCGTGTTTCAACAAAAAGGCTACTGGCTGTTCTTGAACACGCAATAAACATTATTATTATTATTATTATTATTATTATTATTATTATTATTATTATTATTATTATTAAAATTGTGTAGGGCATACAACGGTCATGCTGGGGACCTAGATGTCTTTGGTGGCTGCAAAGCGAGTTTCATCCAACGCCTATGGCTATGTGCACTGTGTTTGGCTCCTCACAAGCTAATACTGCTATGTTGTCCATCAGAACGAAAATGTTCTGTCTGTTTACTTTTCTTTTGAATATATTTATTGCGCAGGGTCTGCAGTATGTCTGCGTTGATACCTTCTGATGTGCAAATTCTATCTGCGTTAACGTGTGTGCGCGTCTATTTTTTTTTTTACTTGCGTTGCTTTTTTGTAATATATCATTTCATTATTATTATGTAAAACTGTAAATGTATGCTCGTTCAATTTTGAGTTTCGTTAGATATTTCATTGCTGTCCTTTGTGGTGCTCTGTTGTGTGGGGCGTGCCAGTAACAAGGCCGCAAGGCCGTTCCTGGGCAACGATTAAAACCATGAAATCAAGAAATGATTAAAACCTCTTCTTGATTATTATTATTAGTAGTAGTAGTAGTAGTAGTAGTAGTAAGTACTAGTAGTAGTATTAACAGGAGGCTTCGTTGCGGCGAAGCGACAAACGCAGAATGGCGATGTCAGCTCTGCGGGCGTAGCTTCTCTGCAGTGCCTTCGTGCGATGGGAAAAGCGCACTGAACGGAGCAAATTCCCGTTGTATGCGGGGGGAAACTGAGGAAGAGGAGGTTGGACGAGAGGGGACGTCAGAACGGCGAGCTCTGGTTCGAACGATTAGTGGGGTAGACGTAAAGCGGCCTTTGTCTCCCAGTTCAAACGCGTTTCGACTGCCAAACGCCGGCGTCCAGCGTTCCGCGTACTCGTAGCGAACGCCGGTAGAGACAAAGGAAGCTAAGCTTGACGACTACCCACTACTAACTAGAGTCAGAGCTCGGCGTCCTCCTCCTCCCTCAGTTTCTCGGCGGATAAGTCGCACCCGGCGTTTTCACAGCCTGGTGTTTTCCAAAAACAGATCTGTGTTTTCATCTCAATTCAGACACGGTTTGGAAATCGAATTTTTAAATTTGACAAAAAACTTATTTATGTTTTGGAAGCACTCTTGAACTTAAAGATAGTGCAAACTGCAATGTTGACGGATATTTTTCTTTTTTATTTTTTTTTAAAGCGCAGTTTTTAGGCGTTTTCTTTTCTTAGGTTGAGCGGCGTCGGCGTAATTGCGCGAGTTGCATTATGGGACGTTTCCCCGCTACATTTATCGGAGTAAATTTCGCCGCTAACTTTAGCGGAAAAATTTCCCGCTAACTTTAGAAGGTTAAGTTTCCACGCTAAATTTAGCCGGAGAATTGACGTCACGTGACGACAACACCAATTCAGTTTCCACCGCTAATTATAGCGGCGAAAATGACGTCGCGACTTCGTGTCACGTCACCCATGAACAAATTCAGCGGCAGGAGGAGAGGAGACGAAAGGAGAAGGGAACGAAGGAGGAGGAGGAGGGTAAGAGGAAGAGGGCATACTCTCCCTCAGTACCCTCCCCTCTTCCTCCTTAAGAGCTGCGCTCTAGTTTCGCATTACACAGATTTGTAAACGTCTTTCATTGTTTTGTTTCCGAGTAATCGATCATTGAAGTAGCCGAGGCGAAAACCGACGTTCCTCCTACCGGTCGGGGATTTAAGGTTACGTGTTAATTAAAGTGTGAATATGAGGTAACTAACTATCCTAGGCCACAATGTAGACCGGAATAGCAGCTACGCGAGGACGCAGTCTCAACGAACCAGCTCGCAAGATTCACGCTTTAATTGCGTTCATGCAGGCCAAATACTATACTTTCTGTTTGTATTTGCTGATACGATCATGCCCCGCTACTAAAAAATACGAAGCAAATACAAATATGGTTTTAAGAAAATTGGTTTCGAGTTTGCTGGATTTTCGAAACATTTATTCATTCAAACGTACGTAATATAATTTATTTTAAACATATGATATTCAATATGTATTTAAATGTATACGTAACACGTCAGTCACTGCAAACGGAAAGCATTCTAACATCAAATATTGTCATGTACGCTTTCCCCGGAATCCAACGCCCAGACACCAGTGCTATAGTTGACGGAACTACAGCAGTCTTTTTGGCAACCCTTCCAAAGTTGCCGGATAACTCTTCGTCAGTCCCTTTTGAGCTGCGATCCAGACGAGGAAACGGTCGTTTTCTATAGGCGAACTTCTGAATGACCGAAACAGTGCACCGAGAATTGACGATATAGTTGCAGAAGAGAATCCCGACAGCACCGTCGCAGTGATGTTTGCGCACAACCGCACAACTGTCACCTAGGTAAAGGTTGTGACTTTGCGTTTTAGGCTTTCAGTGAAGTGCGATAACGAAATCGGGATGTGGAATGGCATTAAGATAATTAAAGGTTATCCAAGGCTGGAACGTTTGCACACTTCTGAACTAGACGGCTGAAATGACCGGGTCTTTGAGCCTGTAAGCATTAGCGGCCCATGTTCCTCTAGAGCAAAAACGAAAACGAACAAGTAATAAAAACCCTAGATCTGAAAAAATAAAAAAAAACCTTTGAAGTTAAATTGGCTATCCTGATACCCTTGCGGAGCCCTCTGCGAACTGATCCCATCCGGGAACATATATATTTCTTACGTTTTCTAGGTTTCTGCAGTGCCTGGGCTCGTGCGTCTCCCGTTGCGAGCTTGCAACCCCGGCTAAAGCGTTGGAGTCACTCTCGCACTCAACGCGCGTTCTTCGGCGCCCTCTGGCTGGACGCGCCGCATCAAGACGACATTTCCACCCCAAGACAGGGGCCAACGCAGAGCATCGAGGCACCCAAATCCAGATCCGCATGCTCCAGTACCACACGAGACGAAATGCGTCCCGCTGAATTGGTGAACTCGAAACGAACCCTACAGGGAACACGGAGACACCTTTAAGCTTCTTCAGATCCCCGAAGACGTCCGTGAAGACTCCCATAACTGCTTGGCCAATATATCGGCCGTCGGGGAAGCTTTTATTTTACGGGTTCTTTGTTCCTCTACTCCGCTTCACCTTATACGCTAGATCGCAGCGGACGATACGAGCCAGCGGAGTCAATCCAAGATGCCGTGCGAGTGCCGCGTTACCTTTGGGAGGGGTGCAGCGACCAACACCAGCCTGGAATAATCAAATCCCGCGCACTAGCGTTTCTGACGTCATCGCAGTGACACCAAGAACAGACACAGATTGCACACGAGGATGTGCGTCAGAGTTCGGCTCGGCGTCGGGCCCCATTGCCTGAGTTGGCGGCATCCTCGTGCGACGACGTTACGTGCCGGTTCGACGGCCGTTCGCTGGCCTTTGGATCATCTGTGTGCGTCCACCACTGCGATTCATCTTAGGCTCAAACCTGAGTATGGGCGATTTCTGCGAAATGGGCGGCACCTAGCGGCCAGAAAAGGAATCCGTCGAGGCAGGTTCGCTGGGCCAGCCGTCTCAAACACAAACCAGATACTCGCGGCGGAAGCCTCAAGACCGAATTCGTGAAACTGTAGGCTTCGGAGACACAGGTTGAAAATCGGCAATACAGAGCCGCCCCCCAGCAGGAAACCATCGAGCTTTGCGGAGTGATCTCCCTGGGGCAGCGCCAGAGCGCGTGAGCGACGGTGCGCAGCGCGGTGCGGGGAAGAACGATTCCGACGCGCGCCCGAAGACGGCTGGTGACCCGGCCGAGAGGGCGTGGAGGGAGACGTCAGAGAACTTGGCGGCGCCGCGGCAGCCGAGCGCGCTCCCCACCGGGGTCGGCAACCGCGCGCGCTCCGCCCCTTGTTCTACGGACGCCTCCGTCCTTGACCCGCTTCTCGGTTTACCGTTAAGGACCCCCGCTCTCTTCCCTCCGGACGTCCTCGGTGCCGCTTCGCGCGAACCCGGGCAAACGTCTCGAAACCCGAACGAGCGCGGGCTGCTCGGCACGGCCCGAGGTACGCGGGCTCTGGCGGTGGCGCAACGTCGCGTCGGACGCACGCACATCCCACGAAGGCCGAGAGAGGTAATGGTACGGAGTACCTGGCAAGAGCGCGGCTCCGACTGCATGTGTTTAGGCGTCCAAAAAAAGTGGTCTCTCGATTTCCGGCCTGATGACGTCATAGAAGTCTCACGCTGTTGCCTGTCACGATCCTGGCGGCTGCCTGCGACACAGCATTGGAGTGTTTGTGGCAGACACCTGTTCCGGTGCAGGTCGCTCTCTGCAGTCGGACAGTTCCCAGAAGCTTCAAAAGTCAGAAGTTTGGACGCTGCAGATGACAGCGACCCTGGCGTCGGCTCGCCTGTTGCCATGTCTGACGACCGAACGCGAGGGTCGCTATATACAACTCGTCAAATGCCAGGTTTTTTTGACGCAATATGGGGCTAATCGGGAAGCCCTGATGCGTGGGCTGGAAGGGCGGTAACCGGACAAACTCGACGACGCCGTTCCAGGCTCCGGTAGGCCGAGTGGTGAGCACGAGTTCGCCACGGCTCATCGAGCATTGAACTGCTGCTGTTGTCGTACATTGTTCGTAGGAGAGCATGTGCGCTGACGCGCTGAGAGCGGGTGAGGAACGTCCACGAATGGGTATTAAAAGAATAGCTGAAAAAAATGAAAGACGTTTGGCGAATCTCTGCAAGGCGAAATTAGGAAGCGCAGCTCTTGAGGAGGAGGAGGGGAGTGTACGGAGGGGAGGGTATGCCTCTCCTTTTCCTCCGTGCCCAAAGCTAGCAGTGGCGGAACGCGATGGATAATCTTATCATCCGCGTTTTGCCACTGCCAGCTTTGCGCCTGCTTCACGAGTGGTAACTTTGGTTGCGCCCCCGAGTTTTCAAACTGAGCCTGAAGTCGTTCTGAAAAGAGTTGATAAAGCGGTTCTTCGATGACGCTCAGTAAGTTTCTAATTGGGACCATACG
>JAZHYW010008385.1:0-179218 GCA_037355805.1 Ixodes ricinus
AAGATGTACAGTTTAGCTGTACAAGTTCTTTCGTGGTAACATGGTTTGCTCAGTGAAACAGACTGATTTATTTTGCCCTTTTTGTTTTATTGTTCTTGGTATTCTGTGTTTTACCGCTTAATGTGGTAAGGAAAAATAGCAAGAAAAAAAAAACATGACCACGAGGCTGACTGCCGGGCTCCATCCCACAAGCCCCTGCGGCTTTTACGGGCCCGATTTAATGTATTGCTTCAAAACGCAGCTAATAAAGATATATGATTACTAAAGATAACATCTCGGAGCCCATGGAATAGAGATAGACCATTCGTCTATCAAGGGTGTATTAATATTCGTACAAATAAACCAGAGTGCAATGAAACTTTTGAGGTGTTTGAGGTGTTTGAGGTGGTGCATGTAACATAATTAAATTTTATAAGTGTAGGTTTTGAGAGAAAAAAATGAAGCCTAGGAAGAATTTTGTTTTCTATGGACATAGAGGAAAGTGGCAAAAACGCTACTGGTTAATGCTGCTACTCATGAAAGACGCCACCGCATGCTCGAATCTGTGCATCTGCTTTTGAGTGTTCATTTCAAAGAAACTTTCATATACTTTTCTTTATGTTGTGCCATCTGTATGTGGCAGCGTCAACCAGAAAGCTTTGACAGGTTTCATTCCCGTGAAAAGGATGAACGAGGATTGTTTGTTTGCTTTTTATGCCTTATACTTTTTTCTTCCGAAACCCATAGTCATAAAATGTTTGTACAATAAATTCACCATCTATGTACACGCTCGTGAAAAGTTCCAATGCCCTTTGTTTTTTTATACTAATTTCTTTTATGCCAGTGTAGCTTTCTAGAACACCTTGTAGTTCAATCTCCCCGGCACGTCTTGCTTATTACGAAATCTTTCAGCTCAGCGATGGCAGTATATATTTTAAAAAATATTTCGCGACAAGCCAAGTTGACATGTTTTCCAGAGGTTTTCAGCGTCACGTGTAATATTAACATAGGCCTCAATAAATAGATAACAAAGAGCGATAGGTTCACTTTTTGTGCGGGGAAATTGCAAAGCGTGCAAAGAACCGACAACAATAAACGGGCGATCAAATTTTATTTTGGGTTTTTTGATAAGTAAACTGTAGCACCAAACGTCTGGCTATTAATAATTAAAATCACCGACGCACCTCCATGTATAATTTCAATAAAACGAGTCGTCAACCCAAATATAAACACACACACACAGTACAACCAAAGCCGCAGCTGTCACTTATACTGAAAAAAAACCCACAAAAATAGCTTCGATTACTAGTGCTACTTTTGTTTTTCTGCTCCCGTGGCGTGTTCTTATGAAAAAAAGCGAGTATCCCCTAGATCCCTAGTCCCTTCCCCACTTCTCCCCATCACCCTCGCAGCCAACGAGGGTGACGTTCTTCCGTCTTCAATTTCGCTTGATCCCCTCTAGCATTTCTTTTCCCCTGGTTCGAAGAAACCCTTCTCCACGTTCGATTCCCTGGCCTAGTGTGCTTAGATTTCAGAGTGCTTCGAACATGCACGTTCGGGGTCGCGAGGTTGATGGGCTGCGGCCGCAATACGAACGACGAGGGGGTGACGAAAGCGTGGATCCTCTGCAAAACGTCCCTACCCTTCCGCCCACTGCTTTTTCCTCGTCAGCTAGCCCGCCAAAAGAAGAAAAGAAAACGCCTAACTTGTTACAAGTTTGGCAACCCTAGACGCCTAGGCCTAACTTGGGCCTAATGCGGTTTTGCCCCAACGGCGTTAGTTAGGGCTAGAGTACTTTTCTTTGGCGCTTCTACGGCTTTTCTCTGGCTCACCACGTCATTGCGAAATTGCCGGATTGAGCCAAAGATGCTACGTAAAAACCGAAAAACCAGCAGCGAAACTGCCGGCTTTTCGGTTCGCACGTGTTTGGCTCAGAGAACTAACTATACGTGAAGACCGCCACGCAACAATGCTGCGCATGCGCGCTTGCGATTCATTGGCGCAGGCGGCGTCCGCAATAAAAAATCTCAAACGCTCCAAATTGTTTGAGTTGCTCCTCTCTTACATCTATGCTATCTACCCTGGGCAAGCCGCCAGCAGCGGCCTCGGGTGGACGTGTCTCGCAATTACGCTAACGATTTCCGTTTAACCGCCGCTCGCGCGGCCAGCCGCACACACATCGGAACACTTTAAATGTCCAACGGGGCCTCCCCCCCCCCCCCCCGCGGAGAGAGGGCGCTGCGACGGTGGCCAGAAAAAATGGCTGCCGAGAAAGTATGTTCTTCTTGCGACTATCAATGCACGCCGGCTACTAACGAGCCCTATACCCAAGAAGAGTATTGACTCTCCGATATACTTTGATGTATTTGCTTTTAGAGAGCGTTCCTTTCGACGTCGTTGGCTATAGGGGGAAAAAACTTTAAAAAGATGCCGAAGACTTTTGTATTTCAGAGAGGCGCTTTCTTTCATTTCGGCAGTTATATATAAACTGTATTACCAAAAATCGATATCCGTTCGGACTAGGGCTAAGATTTCTGAAGTTGCATATATTTGTAAGTTCTTTTTTCTTTCTTTTTGCAAGGCTGAAGAAAACTATATTGTATGTATACGCACATGCGACTTTGTCGCTACACGCGCACATTTACATGCCTAAACGAAGCACAAAAAGCACATCAAAATGAAAAAAAGAAACTCCAAAGAATTGTGTTGCATAAATCATTCAAGAAATGTAGCAATAATAATGCTACCTGGCAAAACATTCACGTTGGTACTCCCAACGGGTTCACGGGTTAACCTTAGCATCTTCAGAATTTGCGGGTATCGATGCATTTCAGGTGAAGGTTTTTCATGATGCGCCACATTCGGTAATCTCGAACACGGAATTCCACGAGGTAATGTCTCATCCACACGGAGCGATTTCGAGGCAGAAACGACTTTCGTCCCATCAATTGTAAAAGAGCTTCAAGGCTGGTTGAAGTTTCACATACACAAGTGTAAGGCAAAAGTGGAAACACACACAGACACACACACAAAGAAGCAGTTAACACGTAACACGTCTTGAGCGCGGTTTGTGACCAATTATTTAAATGTAATCGAGACTACCGTCCTACTTTAAGCAGTTCAAACGTAAACGCAATTGAGAACGAGAAGATGCGCGCGGCAAATGTGGACAGGTTTGCCGCCCTTTTAAACTCGCAAAGTTGGGTCTAGATAACTATAAACACACATACAACTTAATAAACGCAAGGTGTGGCGAGTCTCGAGCATTCTCCTACTTCTTCTCAGCTAATAGGATCGCGGTATCAGAGAACGCAGAACGAATAACAAAGCAAAAAACGTGAATGAATAGCCCACACAGTGTGTTTCTTGAGTTAGCAATAGCAATGGCAAGATTATCGCATTTTCTCCCAGTCAGCCTGACTGAAGTCTGCTGCGAATACCAGTTGTTCAGTAATAAATGTCACACCTTGCCCTTACGCCCAGGCAAGACCTAAAAAGGTACCTTCCTAAATAATAAATTTATTCTTCGCGAGTGCTACGGCACGATCTTAGGCAGTACAGTGCATAGTTTCCTAACAGTTCAAACACAAACCGTGCCGAATCTTGAGGTGGGACTATAGACCCTTTTTCTTTTGTTTTGTTTACAAACTCAAGCCGTCTTTGGCTTTCCAAGGGACTTACGGTAGCTCCTTTAGGCAGGCATTCCGAGCTTGTTGATGTCAAGTTTCCTGGGACGACAAAGTTCTGCGGAAACCACGAAGTTGTGAATTTAGCGAGGTTCTTTTACTTTGCTATTCAACATGTAAGAGGAGATCTGTCGTCATGCAGGTGTATTAGAAAATCGTTTAAAAATCTCTCGCTAACCGGTTCTTTAGCTAACCACCTGGAGAACTGGTCATAAAATATTTCATTAACATTACGAGGAGCGGCGCTTTGGTAGGGATTGCTTGTCCCTTCATTTGACGGGAACTTCGCGAGAATGTAAAGATGCAACTTCGCCTCCTTTCGACACGTTTAGAAAAATGATCTATAGCCGGTAAGTGAAACCTGTGTGAAGCATTTAGCTCTTGACCCGCCCCCTCTCTCCTCTTCGCCACCAGGGCGAAATCGTGGCATTATCCTTTGATTCCCCTTGAGTCCAGGCGCAGCCGACGCATTGAGCTGATGGAACCAATCAGAGGAAGTCAAAAGTGCTCTATCATGGCGTTTGTAATGTCTAGGTGCGTGTTCTAACATCGCCGAACCGATCATACACATGGAAGGCCAGATTCCCCGCCGGTGTGAACACTTGTTGACTCCTCCATCGTCTCCAGTGCCGAAGCCGACATTCCCCGCCAGTGTGGGACCCGCTGAACCCCGCCACGTAAACAGCACCGAGGATGACATGCCCCGCTTGCCTAGCGGCGAACATCCGTCGAGGTTAGCGTTACAACACCGGGGTCGGGATCTCTCGCCAAACAGGCTCCGTAGCGCACGCCCGTGGCCTTATTTGGGCACGAGATTCTCGGTGGGAGCGAGAGGGCACGGGAGACAAAGGAGTCGGGCTGACTATATAAGGAGAGAGCAGGCGGAGGTCCGGGAGTCTTCATTTGGAAGTCTTGATTTTAGAGTCTTCATTTAACAGTCATGATTTGAGAGTCTTGATTGGGGAGTCCTCATTTGAAAATCTTAACTTGAGAGTCAGTTAGAAGTCTTTCAGGGACAGTGTTCCTGGGTTCTTTAACGGAAGGCTTCATCGGAGGTCTTGAGTAGAGAGAGTCTTGACTCAAAGGTAGCCTTTCGCAGGAGCCGTTCAGCTGCAGCCACCGCCGGAGGAGAACAGGACTTGGGGCGGCAGATTGCGAGTTAGTAAACCGTTTCATGGCACTTGCTGTGTAGTGACTTCTGGGAAACGACCGGAGCATAAGATGGAACGATCCACAAGCTGCAAAGAGCATAAGATCCTTGGCAACTAAACACTTTTCCGTGCGCTTGACTTTATCGTTTTCGTAACATCAAGAATCCTTGCGTATGGGTGCAACAACAAAAAAGAAAGCCAGTACGAGAGAGCGTTTAAATCTGTTTTCATATCTTTGTAAGAATTCCAGCTTAAGGGGCGTGCCTTATGACGTTAACGGTTATGGCCTCGTGATTCGTTGGGGGATTTCTTATTGGCGAATTATGCAGTTTCGTTAGCTGCGATACGATAATAACATGATATGTACTAGCTTCGCCCGCCTTTTTTAGTCTGCCAGGGAATACAGAAGCACAAATCACCTGTGAGTCAAGAAAAGTGCTTCGTGCACCTAATTACAGCACAATAACGGATAAGCAGACTTGTCTCCTACTCATTACAAGTAACCGAATTACTTCTAATCGATTACTCTTGGAAATAATTTTGTATTCATTTAAATACCTTTATTAGGAATTAATGAAATTGCAATTTGATTACTTTTGGAAGTACTAAAAGTAACTTTAACGGTTAGTGTTCTTTTACCTGCCGTTTCCTTATGGCATTCTTTATTTGTACAAGTTGCCTTTCACGGAATCCTCAAACCAACTCTCCGACTGGAGATTGGTTTACAAACAATTGGTGGCTTAAGAAGATAATTAGTTTATTGTTCGGTGGTTCTAACCCAATACTGGACAGTACAAAAGCACCGTTTTCAAACTGGCAGCAAAAATCGGTCGATGTGAAAATCTAGAATAATCGATTGAAAGTAACGGCAAATTACTTTTTTATCTAAAGTAATGAAGGAATCTAATTGAGTATTTTTAACTAAGAGTAATAGTAATTTTAATCGATTTCTTTTCCGACTAACCTGTACAAAACTACAAATAACTAAAATAATTTATTAATAAAAAATCTGCAGGACTCCTATTAACATGCTTATCAGGAAGTACTGGAAACAAAGTTTTGAATAACGCATAAAAAAAACATTTAGACTGAAATCTTCCCGACAGATCTACACGAAGCGTACATTGCCATTAGTAGTGTTCGGCACGCCGAATCCGTCTAGTTAAAAAAAGAAGGTAATTTATTAAACCTGCGGAATAAATTATGGAATCATTAGTGCGCCAATTTAAGCGATCCATATACTTTCCCATTTTAATGTTGGCGATCTGTTTCGCCGTTCCATTTAACCGGCGGAAGACAAAATACCCTCCTTCACACCTCGGAATACGCGAGTAAGTGCGGCGGTATCAATGGTTGCCGGGGCGATCGCATCTCATTGTTCGGGAACTTTTCACCTCGCGGTAATCTTTTCTCACGTCTTACTTTATTATATCTCGAACAATTTTACGCTTCCTCGGAAAAACTCCAAACAAAACAAAAAATCGGTTGCAACAACGTAAAGTCTGCACTGGCCAGAATTTCTTAGAGTGGTTTGAGGGAAAACGCAAAAAGGATGAAGAGTGAACATCGACTCTCTATTTTGTTTTGCCTTACGTGAGGGCGCAGCCAAAGCCCAAAAGAGAACCAAACAAAAAGCGCGAGGCCATAGAGGATTCCCCGGCGCCTGCTTGGTTTAGCCGCTAATGGACGCCGGAGAAAAATGACAAACTTGGAGATGTGGCACTTTTGGCACAACTTAATCGGCCCCGTTGACCCTTAGGTTGAGCTGCTCCTTGACTCATGGTAAAAGAAACTGGATAGTATGCTGGAATACACCGATAAGTGTGCGTTGCGGTGCCCTCGGCATGATCGACGCAAAGGCTGCAAAAGCAAGAATTGCAGTGTCTTGCACCGTGTGACGCTGAACGAACGAAGAAATCAAAGCACGGAGCCCGGAAGAACTAAGTTTGGCACTAGTACATTAGCATAAGAGTAGAAAATAATTCGACTAGTTCGAAGTTGTATTCATAACTACGTCAATTATTGTAGAACAAGAACTTCACGACCTGCTCGAAAATATGTTGTTAACACCTAAAACAGTAGTAGGGTTTTTGTTTTCTCTCACACTCTCTACGGAAGTCAACGTATTCACATCGCGGGTATCTGAAATCGATTATCGTGTAAAAACCCAAACGTTATAAAAAAATCATTCTTGGGAAATAAGACCCCACCATTTTATATTGCTAAAACTAGACACAGATGCATAGAATAATCGTATGCATCCAGGATATCAAGACGGGCTACTCACGGCCTGAAGGTAGCGAGGCAGGTCCATGAATAAAAGGCGGAAAAGCGATGCCGCTGCATAAAACTGCGATCGAGCCTCACCGCTGCAAAATAAGCAAAGCTCCGAGGACAGCCATCGGCTCTATGCACCAGCCGATTCGTGTCATGTGTTTCTTCACCCTCGCATAAAATGCGAGCTCGCCGTTTTCCAAGTACGGGGCGAGCACGAGGCTATAGCGAGGGCTTCAAGGAGGACTATAGCTTCAGCGTTCTTCTCTAACATATGGACAGAAGCTTTTTTGTTGTTTTGTTTTTTATGTTCGCATAGCTGTGCCAAACGCGTGGTGTTTATGCGATCTGTTCCTCAGTAAGGAAATGAAAAATAAAAAGGCCCCTATGTCGCCGAACGGATAGTGCTGAAGGACGTTGAAGCCAGGGTCGGCTTGCAAGAAACACTGTCTTAGCTAAGACGACATGTGTGAAAGAGTACTGTCAAAGCTAGTGCGAGAAGGGAGTGGCACGTGGTGTCGGTTCTCAAGCGCTTGCCCACCGCAAGCTTAGCAAGCTTTGTTTAAAAAAATCTTAGGTCAGACGTTGTTTCTAGCAAGCCCGCCCAATAACACCGAAAGGCACTAATATTCGCCTCGAGATTCAATCGCCGAGGCTCATGAGGTGAAAAGAACTACGCTTTGTTTTACACTTATGCCTGGTTCACACTTACAGCTAATCCGCTGCCGCCGAAGCGGAATCGGCCGCGGCAATGCACAGTGGACGCTACGCCCGGTGGCCGAATTCTTGCAGATTCGCCCGCCGATTCGCAAGTGTGAATCAGGCCTTGCTTGGAGTAAAACGAATGCGTTCACACGCGAGGCTGAAGCCATGGAGGCGGCAATGCTGCGCTCGCGCACTGGAATCAACTGCTAAGAGCTCGCGCTCTGTACCCTTGCCCCGTGCTCTGTGCCGTTAGTTTGGATACTTTGTATCTCCCGCATCGTGGACAGAGTAAATCACCACGTACCTCATAGAGAATCATGAGGTAAACATTAGTACGCTTTTCCAGAAATTCAATCTTAGGTTTCGAAGCGAACAGGTGTCTTTAGATGAGGAGGATTATTGTCACAACACCCAATGCGTGAGCAGTACGACACGATCAAGAGATAACGCTTCTGGAACAAAAAGAGCAAATAAGAAACACACATAATTGACGCGCGCTGACTCCGAACTGCTGCTTATCTGAAAGTACGCAATCAAAAGGTAAGCAAGGCACAATGATGTAAAGAGCGTGCACCGAACAACCTACCATATTTTGGCCACGGTCGGTGTAGCCACACGAGGATCCAGAACTGTGCAGTTTAGCCATGGGAACCATTTTCTGAGTGTGCAATACCGGACTTTGGTGGCTTTTACACGAAAAAGCTGACCTTTGCCTTACAGCAATACTAAGGCAAGAAAACGGGTAAAAATCGATTGCACGGTTAACTAGATTACGTCTTTTTTTGCTAGATTCATTAAACCATTGGCACACTGGTAAAAAAAGAGAAGGCCACAATTCGAGCTGCTTTACACAACTCAGTTTGGCTCCAGGGATGACCTTCTTTTGGATTTCTAATTCAAATTAATCGTGTCACTTAGCAGCACTAGTTGATGGCGGCTACAGACGCTTCAAACACGCGCCAGATTGAGCCGCCATTTCCGACCTTTTCTTATCTTAATGAGATGCCGAGCCACTGAAGCTCGAGTCGACGAGACTCCACAAAGGCCTATGCTGGGAAGAAGGACACAGTAGCACGTGAAGTGGCAATAACCTGTCCTGCCGTGGCGATGATGAAGGGAAGCGAATGGAATAAGGGGAAACAAAAACTGAAGGTCGGTTACAGCGGCGCACATGCACAGCTTCCTGAAATCATTTATAGTCAGGCATCTTAAGAAACGCAGGTCGTGGCTTATTATATTTACGCTTTCTGCTTCAGGATTCGTTCATTAGAGTTATTATCGGCTAATGACAGGATCTGATTGGTGGTCGAGCGATGACAACATCTCTGGGCTCGCTACGCTTTGCGTAGCTGTCAGTGACAACAGAACACGAATAGCGATCCGTTCAAGGTACCATGATACAGTCAAAGAAGACGGTCTTTCCCTTCTTTTATAACATGCATTATGTATAAATTGATCGGGAGCCTTACAATTTGTTTACGGGAGATCACGAAATTTTAAGTGAGTTGAAGAGAAAGCCTTACGGCGTTACCAAATACTTTACTAGGGATAATGCATCTCACTCCGGGGAAATACAAAACCGTTGACGCTGACAGGTTTTGGTCAGTTCAAATGGCTGGATGTGCCGCAGCGTTTGGAGTTTTTCCCCTAGAACTTGGACTGGTGACGAGCGCCATCTATCATCGTGGACGTGGCGGCTCGAAGCACTTGATTAGGCGCTCTCTGGTGTGCAGTGCACGCGCCACGCTCCGTTCAATCAATGTGCCGTAGCTTGTTTCATAAGAATAAATCGAACGAGATAGTTTGTTTTAATTATGGTAAAAGAAGAGTCTTTCTACATGCTTTATGTGGAAATAAAGTGGTAATAGCTCAGTATCTCATCAAATTTAAAAAGTTGTTGATAAAGATCCTAAACTTAATATAACTAGTTGATGCCCACGAGTTATAAAGCTTTGATTCAGTAATATTTCGGTGACACATTAATTTTTTTCCCACAAAAAAACAGAACCTGGCTAGCAAAAGAACAAGAGAAAAATTGTTTAATTCTACGAAATCATTATATAATTTATTTATTAAACAACTATTTTCTGTCATTCAACAAAACATTTTATTTTTCCATAAACAATACTATACAGGTTGAAGAAGTCGCTCTCGTAAAAAAAAGCGATCGGAGTACACACATTTTTATGCAACGGCACCGGTCATGGTCCTTGGAAAATGGCATCAAGTGCTGCAGATCCGAAGCGAACTGTTCATTCGAGGCAGCTGGAATGATACACTCCATCATTTACGCGAAAGTCATCAAGTCAGACCGCAAACAGGTGAAAATAAAAGCTGTATACTCACATACATGTTTCCCGAGGGAAACGAAAAAAGGACAGGTAGTTTTTCCTGCGAACCGCTCTCCTTGCTGCAGGTAACATAGTACGCGGTCTTTTCCACATTACCAAATTTTCGTATTGTCTACTTCCACCTCTTCTACAATCGTTGCGAGAACACTTGACGACAACCGAAGAAAAAATAACGCCGTCAAGCTTCACTCCGAAGCAACGGTGTGTGCCAAATCTGGCGACCGGGCGAGAGGGGGAAGCCGATTCTGACCACGCGTTGGCGCAGACTACGCATGCGTTGATGGACGCAGACATATGACAAAACCGCAAGAGAATGATATGGCGCTGTAGGCGAGCTGTCTACTGCAAATGAGCAGAGTGAAATGTATTCGCCATAGTCCAGTGTTCTAGGACACTATATTCTTCTACAGTGTTCTAGAAGACTGTGAGCGTTATAGAACACTGTGCAGTACAGTGTTCTAGAACACTGTAGCCCCTTTTAAAATACTTTAGCCGTATATATAGTAAAGTATCCGCGGTTATTTTGTAATCTGCATATCTATTTTCGTCAGCGATTTCGGAAGGCTATACACACTCGGCAATTTTCACACACACACACACACAAAAAAATCGATACGGATAACGTTTTGTTAACTCGTCGGCTGTCCGGCCTGCCAATTCGGTCTGACGTAATGCAGAATTGCGCAAGTGAGGCTGCGGTTTCACAACCAAGACCAACCCTCATGTTTTTCGTGCTCATTCGAGTGGGGTTCTTTTAAAATATAAAATTCGATTGCAGAATTGCTCTCTGCTTGCCAAATTAGGAATTTTTAATATAAGCGGGTATACAAGCTAAAGAGGTAAAACACATTGAAACGAATGAGGAAAAAAACACCCTTTGAAATATCTTAAAGAACAAATAGATGCGTCGCGTTGGGTATTACATTTTGCGCAACCTCATTTTATACTGAGTTTTCTCTTCTTTAAAACAATCAAACAAGAAAAGAAAGTTCCAAGCATAAAAAGGAGAAAAGAGAGAAATGTGGGACATTTTATCAGATTATGCTTTTCTTCTTTTTATATAAAATTATTAGTGAAACCTTCAACGGAATCTCGGCGTTGCTGATCAGGACCAGGCGGAAAAAAGCAGCGCGAAGATGAACATACCCCAGTGTGCGAGCAGAACGTAGAAACAAATTATTAATCGTCATTAGCACCCAAATATGTATTAATGATCGGACGAAATGTGGCAAGCTAATTTCTAACATTCTTGATCGAGTATAGAATAACAAAGACACGGTGAACTGAAGAAAAACCCCAAAACAGCAACATAAAAGCGAGAAATTCGTTTAGGTAGTGAGGCCTGCTCTCCACCACATTTCGGAATCTTTTCTTCTTTTTCCTTTTTTCTGTCTGGAGCAAGTTTTCAAACTTGACATAAGCAACCAAATATAATGATCGGTTCATATATCCATCTTTAGCGACCCACGCACATTAATTAACGCCGTCGAACCGGGTGCGGGAGAGACCATTACAACCGCAGGCTGAATCAACCCGGAAAAGCAAATTCTGAGGATACGTTAAGAGCCGAAAACAATTTCGGCTCATTAAGCATCAAGCGCGCGAAACCAGAAAAGGCAAGACACTTGATATTTACTTTTCTAATTTTTTTTAAATTTTATTTCCGCAGCGGTATCTCTGATAGAACCAAAAAACCTCGTCCTTCCCGAGTTGAAACAAAGCGTGATTAATGAAAGATTTGCGTGCGCAACCTCCGTTTATGACCTGGAATTTGTTGTGTCTTTTGGAGAGGGCGCTTGCGTGGGGGCGTCATGGGTGCGTGCAAGTATAATATTCACGTGAAAGTGAGAGCGTGCGAAAACTCTGAAAATATTTATTGTACGCCCAGCGCCAGCCATCTCGACGTTATTGCCTAAGATGACTGAAAGTTAAAACCAGTTTGTTTGTTTTTCTTTTTTTAACTATTGCAGTCTGATCAAAACAGTGCCAGCGGAAAGCCATGAATTCTTTAGCGAAGCAACACTGGCATGACGAGCTAGCAATTATCGTGAAAGGTTTGTGAGTTGACCCGATTTTGAAGACGTTTCATGATGGATTGTTTCTGTTTGCAAAGCAAAATGACGCTAAAAAATATACTCGTAAAATACGTGAAATGTTATAGTCCTTATTTGCTCAAACATACTCTAACTTTGAAATAAGGAATGGCCTACTCAACCCAATGAGTTTTGTCTCACCGGCCGTCAAAGACCCGGTAAGATTTCGTAAAAGTTTTGTGTCAGACATCTTAAGTTTCATTCGGGAACCTACTACAGCCTCAAAATTTCTTTTTTTACAGACGCTTTACACACGAGCCAGATTACTGCCTCCATTGCTGACCTCTTGTCTGACCGAGGAAGCGAAACACTGAAACTGGCGTTGACGAGCCTGTACAGAGGTCAAGCTGGGGAGAAGGACACAGTAGAATATAAAATGGCCATAACATGGCCTGCTATGGTAATGATGAAGTAAACTAAATAAAAGCAAACAAAAACAAAAGCTCCGTCATGGCGGCACTCATGCACAGCTGCTAGAAAGCGTCTATATTGAGAGGAAAATCGTTACATTATAACGCGCACAACAAATCCATTTGGAAAAAAAGAAGGAAATAAAGTGACGGCAGATAACGACAAAAAGCGGTGTTACAATAAGCGGCGTTCTGTAGCTAAGCGTTAACATTGTTAACTGTTTTCCTCTCGCTGGACTGCAGCCACTTCGTTGTTTCTTCTCGGCAGCAACTTTGGATCCCCCAGCGAAATGCGAGTGAATCATCCAAAGCGCGGCCAAAGAACGCACACACACGCAAAAAAAAAAAATAACGGCAACGAACAAGACCAAAGGAAGATACGGCGGACAGCGAACGGTCACGGAGCGAAAATGGGAGCCATGCCATAGAAACCAATGCGCGAAACACACGAACGGGACCGATGCAGTCAGCGGCTCTGCAGGGGCCGTTTGCAGTGGTCTCGCGAGGCCAGCGCCCGGAAATGAGTTATGATGGCGAAATGGCTGTCGGAGCTATCCATCCATTTAGCCCCCTCGTGCATATACGAAGGCGCCCAGTCTTTTCTTTTTTGTATTTATTTTTTGTTGCCGGTTCTAGTAGCTTCTGGCGAGCGCCGCCTATCTTGGAAACGTTGGGTACCCTCCCCACCCCTTACCCCCCCTAGTGAATTGTCTCTGGCGATTATCGTTTCCGAAATTTGGGCCTCGGAAGAAGAGCCGCGGCAGTTCATCTGTCGCCTCGCCATGCGTGTGGGAAACATTTCCGGGATACAGCGCGAGCGTCTGGAGGAAACGAAAAAACACGCAAACGACAGCATGTTGCCGCAGTTGGTTCTCTTGTAATTATATGGCCTCTGAGCGCGAACTTTTGCCAAAATCCAGGTTTGATTAGTACATTACGAGGGTCAAAGTTTTTGTTATCAGGCCCATTCAACCGATGGCTACTGCGACGCTCGAACAAACTGATATCTGAACGCTCAACAGGTAGGTGTTTTGTTTGCTCATGAAGTTAAATAACCTTAATTCACAATGCCTGTCAACCTTTCCTATCGGCTGATTAGAAATTGGCCTGTCAGTAGATTCGTATTTAATCTCCTTGCAGGGGGCGACGGCAAGTTTGTAGCTTCTGTTGTTCGATCGCCTTTGTAGCAACATAAACTATTAGATAGTGGCAACCAACCCTGTTCGTGAGGTTAGGGCTCATGACAGCACCCTGAATGTCATCGCGTCATTAGACGATGTAACCCATTATGAAGTATAGTCTCCGAGAGTTTAAGAAAGGCTGGGCGTAACCAATCCCGAGAATCTTCTTCTTGCAACAAAGCCTAATGATTTTGCTGCATTAGCTGATAAGAACGCCAAACACATATTCACGAATAAAGCAGCGTAAACGTTACAAGTCACTCGCTTTTTATGCTGTTCGTGACTCTATATTGAAAAAACCTACCCTAAAACGGCTTTTTTTTTCCTTTTCTATTGGGAAACCTTGCGTGTTTCGACGCTTCATTCTTCCCGTGTTACCTAACCCCTGATGTGATGTGACTCGAGTCTCGATGCTCTCAAGCCTTGGATGTTAGAAAGCGTGGCTCTGGTTCAGCAGGGCCTCTGTTGTTCCAGCCATTCGAGTTGCCACACGGGCAACTCGAATGCCATTTACATCGAATGACATTCGTGTGATCGACGAATCGGCTCGCGATCTGTCGCGCGTGGAACGCCCCCGGCTCGGAGTGTCGCGCGCTGATTGGCCGATCGTTCAAATGTCATTCGTTGTAAATGGCATTCGAGTTGCCCGTGTGGCACGGGTATTAGTCGGCATCACTGAAGTCGGAGCCTCGGAGGGCGAAGTTCTGTCGTTACCAAGAAGGAACGGCTTGTCGGTGAGAGATCCTGGCAAAATATGCATACGTTTTGTGAAAAGTAGTACCACAACAACAACAACAAACCAAAAAAGAAATGTGTGTTAGTGGGATAAAGGAATCTTCGGTGTCTGTTTTGAATGTAGCGGGTTGTGTGTTATGGTTACACGTGACCTAATAGCAGCATGTTAACCTAAACCCGCCTCATGGTTGGTGGATGTAGCACGTCTTTACCCTCTCTTGACCATAAAAAAGCCAGGTTCCTTACTTTTATGTAATGGGAATATTTAAACGAAGCTAACGAGCCCCGACGACTCGGCGTAAACTGCTGACGTGCGTTCCGCACGGAGGAGCTTAGGGAGTAGCTTACGAGGCAGCGGGTCATTCCCAGGGCTAGTGTTTTGGGCGCCCCGACGCACGGCACTGCTTTCGAGTCGGGAACGGCGAACCCCTGATTAACGATCGATGAAGTGGGGGATGGATGACCCCGGCCACGCATTCATTACTTACCGAAACTCGTCAACTATTTAAATACGTCATTAACCGCGGAAACACGCTGCAGGAATACGGAAACCTCTTTCCCGAAGAGTCGGGAGTTATTAATCGAGAAAGTGGCCGCATGTGCGAGAGCGCTGAAACTCCGAGCGGAGTGGGCAAATCAAACCCAGGGTTTCATGTGTTTGCTTAGTTACACAAGCTGGACAAGTATCATACAATGGAAACCGACAACCGTGTGATTTGCTTGCCCTCGGCGAGCGCGCAGATGCTATTGACCCTTTTCATAAAAATGGTCCCAAAGAGGCGCATCTTACATCCCCGCGAACTTTCGGTTAATAGGGAGGTGAAACAACCATACAACAACGCCGCTGCTTGCAGCGTTCATAAAATCGTCTAGCACCGAATCTACTAGAGCTTATCTATAAGATCGGTTAGCGAGAAATTTGTTGGAGAGTTTATAATACAGCTCTAAGACAACCGATCACCTGGAATATGCTAAATAATACAGCATAATGACCTTGCCGACTCCCCCACTTCGTTGTTGTTATGGCACTTAAACACGAAAAAGGGCATATACTAATGATGTAAATAGCTTGCACGTAATGTGATCGCACCATGCTGGTGGTCATACCTACTACTCTTGGTGCGAGAGATAAATACGGTGGTGATAAATATATCGCGGGAAAGTAAACCCTCAGCAGAAAAGAACACCACAATGGCCGCTGATGCAACTCCAACACAAGCAATGTATTGTGCGAAAGTAACACACGAAGCGCTTAACCACATAGGTATCAACGTTTTGAGTAAAAAAAATGAATCTGTTCAAACGAAAGCACAAGACGGACAGCAGTATAAACGACCACTTCCTCAATTGTCCGGTTATGCCCTCACTTTCTTGTTGCAGCTTGGCGACAAGAAAGGTATCGAAGACATCCAGGTTTCAAGTTACGCTCTACTATATGGAGCGTTTTATTCGTGCAAAACTCCCGTTATGAGACGCGTCGGCTGTGAAAACGTTTTCACGTGGTGTCACTAGACCAAATGGGATTGTTGTGCTCAGTGTCACATTGTTTCAGCATGTCTTCGGTTCAACGGTTTTTCCGGATGCCGTACTATAGCAGCGATTTCACCGCTACAGTCACTGATTCAATGTCTCGCAATCTGGGTAAACGAAAATGCTACAAATTACAGATGCCATCAGCTCCCAACAAATGAGCGCATGAATCGCCAGAGCGCCACTGCAAGCAGCCAGTTCTGTGCCACTACCAGTCTCCCCGGTAGCAACGTTTACGTATTCTAATGTTAACTAAATATCAACCTATTCTGACGAAGAAGTAATGTTTGACGGCGGCGTTATCGCAACGCGGCAGGCACCAGGAAATGAAAGGAAATATAACATGTTAACAAATTCGCAGTCTTCTTCCAATAATCCGCTGATTTGTTTCACCGTCCCAGGATAATTTATGCAGGGCGAACGGAGGAATATTTATGAGAACGCAGAGACGAGCAAACGGGCGGGCGGTGCAAAATAGCGCGGCTCAATATGTGCTCTAGCCAGTGCGTGAAGCACTTTCATGGAGTATCTCGTACACCGCCATAAGGTGCCACCATAAGAAGAAAAAACAAAGAGAAAAAGCGCGCCCTAACTTTTTTCTTCATTTTTACCATTTTGCGGAGTACGTTCATCGCACAGAGAACAGGTCGTTGCGTGTCGTCGGTGTGCAGTTTGCCGTTTTCGGCCAAAAATGCCGCGTTTTGTGCATTTCTGCCGCGCTTCCTAGAACTCGAAGCGAGCAACGATCGATGTACGTTTTTCTTCTTTTTTTTTGTTTTTGTGTGTGTGTGTGTGTGTAGGTAACTGAATGTGGCCTCGACGTTTTTCGCAGAACTAGAGGCATTCGGTTTTCGTTGTACAGGATGTTACACAACATATACAACCCCAAAAATGATTTCGCGATGAAAATGTGGCAATCCTTGTGACTCAAGAAAAAAAGCAAAAAAAAAACACACGTATGTTACGATAGGAATTTGTACTTTTATATGAAACGATGAATGCCACAAAAGCGCGCTGCTAGAACGCAAAGGGTCCACGCCAGTGCGAAAACATTCTTACAGAGTTACATACACTGCGACCACAAGACCTCCGCCAAACATAATTATGATGTGAAAGAATTACAACGAACGAACCAAATAGTGCGTCGTAGCATCAATAAAAAAAATCTTATTTCTTCGCAGTTTATTTTTTTTTTTTGACAAGGGTACAAGTTTGTAAAAAGAAAAACCAAATAAAGCGTACAGACTATGGGACATATAAACCGTCGTACAACTGCCTGCTGGCAGTAAGGCCACTGCGGAAAGCGAGGGTCACACCTTCCCAACTGGAACCTACCATTTTTATGCCCCTGGCCCATTTAAATATTTGATCACGCTCTTCAGCTATCTTGAGCTCTAAAACAAAATAGACAAAAAATACGAGAGGGAACCGCAAAATGGGCAGGAAAGCCAAGGCAGTTCCTGCAACCCTCGTTGTCCTACTCTTTTCTATATCTCTCTCTCTCTTTCGCTGTTCACGTTCTCTCACTCTGCTGCTCACTGAAAGATGAACATTCTCGCGAGTGTGCGGCCGTACCCAGCGTCCTAATCGGGCCCGACCAGCGTCGCCACCGGTTGCGCCACAGCGCAGCTTCATTGGCCATGCAGGCGCGCGCGTAAATCGCGCCTTTTGAATAACCAACGGCGCCTTTGTCTAGCGACGACAACTAAAAATTACCCTCCTTTTGTCGGAAAGGACTCCTCCAGACCCCGTTAACGACGCAACGTGCCGTGTGAACGCCAGAAAGCGGGCTGCGCTGCCACATACTCCTTTGTTTCACGAAACGATGGACCGCAGCGGACCGTGTGCCGGCCATCGCAGCCAATTCGACGCAGGGAACGTATCACGTGATCACACGCCCGGCTCGTTGCGCCGCTCCTTTCGAGTGTCACGTGACAATCAAACGGCATACGATTGGTTTTGTGGTCTGGTAGGGTTCTCCGCGGTTCACCATAAAATGAAGCGGAGTAGAGCTCAAGAAGTAGCGGCGGCTTAGAGAGGGCTTTCCGCGTTTCATCGAAGGAACTTGGAGAAACTCTAAGCTGTTGGAGGAGAATGCTTTAAAGACTACGCGTTCTAGCCTGGAGAACACAGTTGTCGGTAGAATCTAGCAAGTTATAGCTTTCGGAAATATTACACACACAAACACACACACACACACAACACATACACACACACGCGCGCGCGCGCGCACGCACACGCACAAACACAGGCGCGCGCGCACACGCACGCACACACACGCACACACACACACGCACATACGCACATACACAGATAGATATATATATATTAGGCAGTGGCGAAAGGTTTGTAGCATGGCTACACACCGTACGACCCTAGAAATAATGGTTGGATTTGCCGTATGCGGCTTGATTTGGTAGTTAGCACGAGAACGCTGGAGTACTTTGTGCCTAAATTGTCGTAGTGTTTCTATACATTATTCCACGACTTACAGGGATTTGGAAAGACGTTGTTTTTTGTTTTTTTTCTTGCGAGAAACTAACAATTATAATACCTGTCCGAGGAACTGAGCACATTTTGTGCCAAAATATTTTGAGAAATTGCGCGGAGCAAAGTTTAAATAGGAAAATACTGAGCGCGCAGGTGTCCGCCAAAAAGAGGCGGTAGCGAGTGCGCGTACCAAAAACCATCAGTGTATAAAGACTGCGAACACACGCACGAAAAAAACATTAGCGGGAATTCGCACAGAATTCCGGGGTGAAAACATTATTACACACATCTTTGATTAATTATGGCACGTACTGCACTTAAATGATAGTCAAATAGTTTCGCCAAAACTTATTTGGTATCTTTGTACAATAAATAACCAGGTGTTGTTTATTCCGAATAAAGTGTTTTTTTTAAATATTGTATCATGTTCCAATGCTCGTGCCATTTTCGGTAAAGATCGTTCATGTGTTTCAGCGTCGCTACTACGAGAAGACCAGGTAGGTTAAACAGAGACGGTTTTAGAATTGCCGATCTAAATTCTATTTAGAATTCATTATGGTGTTACACAGAGCTCGATTGTTTTGTTCCCTTCTGCGACAGAACCGTATTAGATCGGCGACGGAAAGCTTGAATGCGCGGGAGGGTTCGTTTCGTGTGAGTAATAGAGTAGAAAGGGCTTGATGTTCCCACAAGTTTAATCTATCTCAACTCCTGACTCTATGCGATCTGTAAGATAAGCTCGATTAACAACCAAACAACCAAAACAAAAGTGAGCAATATCTGTTCAAGAAGGTCGCGAGCCTTTTTTATGGTTTCCTCAGCTCATCTACAAATTAGCTAGATTTCTCAGTCGACACGCATTTGCAAAGGCCGTTTCCCCTTCTTAAGATTTCTTGTGGGCATTTTTTAATTATACGTAATTCTGCTTAAGAGGTCATCTTGATGTGTTCAATAGCGTCCGTTTTTTGGGTATTTTGAACGTGAATTTTTTGGGGTGTTCACAATGAATTCTAGCGCTGTAAAACAAGCTGAAACGATTGACGGCTGCACATAGACAGCTCGAACTTTCAACGAATGTGCACTTACCTACTGCATTTTAACTCCCAAAATTTTAGGAGGTTGCTATCTTTCTACAAAGGAAGCTACGTCTTGAAACCAGAAAGGTTGTCTTGTACTTTTAAAATGAGTGGTGGAAATAACAAAGAACATGCAGGCGAGCTGGTTAGCCTTCAACATCTTGAACACGCGAGACTTAAGCCAGCGTCACACTGCTCACACATCATACAAAATACAGTCTGCGAATACGAGTCACCGCAATATCCGTGGTTCGAATGCCGCGTGCCGAGTTTCTCCCTGAACTCATCGTCATGCGGCATTCGAAGCACGAATCTCGCGGTGACTCGCTTTCGAATCACTATGCAGAATGTTTTTGTATGATGAATAAGCAGTGTGACCCCCAACTTTTAGGAACAAAGAAGTGGACAACACGCACCTGCGTGTGTGCTGTCCAGTTTTTGTTTCTAACCCTCGAGTTTTCAGGATGTTGAATTACCAGTGCAATATGAAAAACAAAAAGTGAGTTTGACGTCATGTAATGAATACCTTGAATGTTGGTGGCTCCAGCCCCGTTTCAGGTAGACTCCTTTCAAAATCCCATCAACCAACACTTGCGGTCATCATTTTGTTTTTACACGAAACGTGCGATTTATCTTTGAGGCCTCGGCGAACGCCGACTCAGAACTCGTGTTCAAAACATGCTCGTAGTCCGTGCCCAAACAATGGCGTTGCGGGAAGAAGTTTAAAAAAACAATTGGTTGTTGAAGGAAGAGACGATGCTTTTAGCGTCTGAAACGTGCACGTCTTAATAAAATAAGCTAAAGTTAACCTAGGGTGCACCCACATATATCCTGATTCAACATACGAAGGGGAAATTGGTAACGTTCTGCCTGGAGCCGGACTATTTTTTACTGCGGTTCTTGAGGGGAACACTAGTATAGAGGATGCGAACTTTTGAAAGGGATCTATTATAAGTTTCTCGCTGAAAACTTACATATTGCTGAGAACTTTCAGACAAAGGAAAGTAGAACAAAATTTGATCGTGTTAGAAGTTTTATCCGCGACCAGTTTATATATCCATATTTTCTTTTAATAACTTCGGAGTTCAGCGCAATACATTTTTATTGTTTAGGGGGAGTTCACAGCGATATCAAAGTTTTCAAACGAGGCATCTATGGGAAACGCAGCTGGGGGAGGCCGCCAAAAAATCCAAAGTTCTTCCCGGCGCTGAACCGAAACAAAAACAAACAAAAGGGAAGACAAACACGGCATCGGCGTCCACCGGCACGCAAATAGGCCGGTCACGCACACCGTCCGGGCGGAGTTCTCCCGGGGCTCCGCGTCGGCTGATCCCTTCGCCGTCGCAAGACGCGCCTCGCGATGGCACGACTGGGCGAGGTGCGGCGAAGATCTTTCATTTTCTCGCGCGCGCTCTCTCGCGAGAGTCGAGGGCGTGATCGCGAACAATAAACACCCGACGCCTCGGGGTCGCCCCGCACAATGCCCCGGCAGGGGCGGGCTGAGCAGCCATTACCGGAACAGCTAATGAGGCATTCGCGTCACGTAAACCGGGCTTCGACGAGTACGGCCGTCGGGTTCCTGTTTCCAGTCGCGAACATGTGTTGCTTTGCTCGCTGGTCATTGGAAGTACACGCTAGGCGCCTGTAGGGTGAGCATATAGGTTGGCGAGCGTCAGACAGAAATGCTCCTTTATTAACCCGCTCACGGATCGACCTGCATGTTGAAAAGTGATCGTTCGGTAACCGCAGAATTTACACGAACGAGAGACAAGGTGCTCTCCTATGCCTCAGTACCTGCGGGTCCGGCGTCCTCGACGCTATTTAGAACGTTATTGTTTTAGCATAAATAAGAGTCAAGGTGCTCACCTATACGTCTCAATACATTCCTTCGGACATAAAGTACAGTCTGTAAATGTTGCACGTTGATTGACAGTTGTTTTTTCATGATCCGCATGGTGTGATTTCAATGAACCCGGTCACAGACCGCACTTCCGGATTGTTGCAAAAAGCGCACCCCCCCCCCCGCCCCCCACACCGCTCCCCTCTGCCTAATCTCAAAAAATATATATATTTACGATCTCACAAAACAACGTCAGGTTAAGGTAATGAACACTGATTGAGGCAACCCAAATGCATATGCGAGGCCCAGGAGTGAGTATCCTCGAAGCACTTTTGCGCGAACGGTAATTTCGTTCTTTAGTCGCTGACATGTTTAAAGAAAGCAGGAAGTGGCATACCTTACGTTCACAGTTTTTGCTTTGAAACTTCTTGTTTGGCGCTCTTTTTGTCTAGTGCCACAAACTCATTGCCTGTAGAGCAATATTAAAAAAAGCTAAAGTGGTTTTAAATATGAGAAAAAACACCCGAGCCTCTTTGATTCGACCCAGGCCATCACGAGTATCATATTCGTGGGGTCATATTATGCGCGGATTAACCGGAAAAGCGCCTTCAAAGTAGTGCTGAAGCCACGTCCCTCCGAGGCAGAGGGAAAGGGAAGAGAGGAGGAAACCCGTCAGTGACGTCACGAAAGGACCGGCTGGGGACCGCGCCGCGGCGGGCCAAAGCAGTTGGCCGCGTTTCCCTCGAAGGCTGCTCCTACTGACTTTTCGAGCCGTCGTCGTTCTGCCGCTGCATAGGGCTGGCTTTTATCCGCTGACCGGTCGTTCTATTGACTTAATAGCCTACGTGTTGATTGTTTTCTTGTTTGTTCACGGGTTCGCGGAATTTTCGGGGCATCGAAGCAGCTGACTCGCGCAGTTGCATGATGCTGTACCCCCGTGTGGCCGTCGGATTACAGGAACAGCGTTCGTCGCAGTTGCTCCTCCCGCTTACCGCCCTTTTCGTTCCGACACCAGAATGTCAAATGAATGGGATCCCGCTATGCAAACAGTCAAGTTTGGGCCCAACAAACACAGAGTTTTTTGTTTGTTTTTTGTCCGGAACGTCTTCCGGACAGCGCATATGGAAACAATGTACGTACGGGTTTGCATCTGGAGAAGGCTGGCCTGAACCCGACTCTCTGCCGACCATCTTTGGAGGTAAGAAGGCACTTTCGCGCATTCAAAAGCACGTGCAAAGCAGACGCAAAATTAGGCAGGAATTATAGATTTTAGAAAAAAAAGCTATTACGTTATAACATTTGAGCAGTGTTCTGGAAAGCCACGATCATGTGGCCAAATAGCGGGCTTCCACTGGCTCTTTTTGCTAACCGCCTGATATTAGTGTTTTCTTTTTCGTCGCTTTTTATATCGTTGAAGTGACCATATATTTGAACCGACTCCACTACCCAAAATTGTTTTGGTTTTTGTTTCTTTCAATCTACTCCACTACCCAGTTACTTGGGAGTGGAGGTGTTATTCTGTATTAACCGGTCGTGCAATTCATCATGGAACTTTCACGGTGCAAGTTGTTTTTGCATGAACTTTTTTTACAGTTGCTCATACTATTTGAGGGCAGATATTTGTTAAACGTAAACATATATTTTGTTAGATTTTCCTTCCATATGTGCACACTCTCTTCAGGAGCCCTTTTCGGAAATACAAAACATAGTGATATTTTGTTGTGAATTTTAGTTCTTATTTTAAGAGTTACGAAGTGTTTTCTCTATTAGGTTCGTCCAGAGTCTTACAAGTTCCGTTGTAGAACTTTAAAATTGCCCAGTTCCCGTAATATTCTGCGACAGTACTAGATTTGGGAAAATCTCGTGTGTCATGGAATGGTTCTTTGTGCCATAGAAATGCGATCGGACAGATTTTGATGCACGGTGGTGGTCTGATGCAGTAAACAAGTTTCGAGATTTGTATGTGAATGTAGAGGCACAGGAAGCTTTCAGGAATTCGACACCAAATTGAGGGCTGCCGGAAACACATCCCTCTAAAGCTATAATTGTGTAATAATTGGTGGAAAACAAATAAAACGCAGCAGAGAGTACTACTATCACATATGATGAACCTCCTGTGCAGGTATTTGCGTATTCGTAAGGTGCTGCGGGGAGGGGGGGGGCAACTTTGAAGTACAAACACGCAAGAACATCGCGGAGACAGAACGGCGACCCTGTTTCATCACCCATTTTATCTTCCGTAAAGCTCTCCCGTTGCCCAATGCCGGTGAACAACGCAGATTGCACGGTCGCGCGTCCAGCAGCTGCCCAGCAGAAAAGGCCGATGTGTGTCGAATTCTTGTCTTCTGACGACCGTTTTGGGGAGAGTCACGCTAATCTGGCCTGACATGTCCCGTCAACAGCCCCCGTATATTGTCAGAATTTTACGTTACAATAAATAGCAGACAGTACGCTTCTGCACGTAGGAAGCCGGCTATGTCGCGTCGTTACCCTTCGGCGCAAGCGGTTCCACGTGTGTCTGCCCGTTTTTCTGCGGGGGTAAGTTTTCAGCTCTGCCAAGGGCTGGAACGCGTACTTCGTCACGTCGAGAGTCCTCTGGACACATGGCCCTTTAGGATCCACCGAAAGAGCTAAAAGAATCAGAAGCCGAACCCAATTTACAAGAGCAGAAGCCTCGGCGCCCGACTACTTCCGCAAGAGACCAAAAAGCAAGAATTGAGATGGTCCTTTCATGGCGTGGTGGCCCATCACGCGTGCCTAGCCAATGGCGTGCCGGTGCGGGGACCGCTTCCGTTTTCTTCGCTTTTCTTCGTGTTTAGTAATTATTGTGGGTCAAACGGTTTTTATATTTGGACTCAGCAGGCACAAACCCGTCAGAATCATCCATTAAATCGTTTTCATTTTCGAAATGCTCTTTGGCTTCCCTTTGTGATACTCGTAACTCGCCACACCGTGCCTTTTTTTCTCAAGATGTCTCTGTCTGCAGAGGTTGCCAGGTACGCACGAGGCACACACTCAAACGTGCAAGAAAATTTCAGCACTAGGAAGCAATTATGCGTTGTTTTCGAAACGGGAGCTACGTGAAAGTATCTGTCGCACGAAATGCGCAATGATTTCATTGTCGCAAGTATGCGTTCATGTTTTTTTTTAATAGTTAAGATACAGTATGTTTCGTGCGTGTTAAATTGCGTTTTTATATTTTTGTTTAAGCTCGTGCAGTACACAGCGAAACAAAAAACGTTGGAAAGAAAGCACGATGCAAAATAATAAAGAATTCTGCCTGTTTCGCTTGGCGCTATCAAGTAAAGAGATTCAAATATAGGAATACAGTAGGGAATATCTTCGTGGCAATAATAATAATAAAAAAATACTACCGCATTATGCAGCTGCAAACCTTCTGAAAGAGTAATACACAAACGCCTAAGAAAATGTGAAACGCGAGGTTATACTCTATATACGCCATACTCTATTCTCCAGAAGAAAAAAAAAAGGGGGGGGGGAAGAACAAAAACGTTGTGGCGATGATCCGTGGAGCAAGCAGCAGTCCGCTCACGCGCATGCGCTCTCCGTCTCACGCTCCGGGAGCTCACGGAATCTGCAAGATTCGGCGCCAAAGCGGCCTCAACGGACGTTCCTTCCCTCGAAAAACAAAGCTTCAACGACAGCACCGAGAAAACAAGCAGAGACGGTGCGAGCAGAAAAAGAACAAAACAACAAAAAAACAGTGAATCTTAAGTTTTTTTGTGTTTTTTTCTCCCCCACGCGGGCAGGGAGAAGAGGAGGCATGCATATCTACGCCCGGAGAAAGCGATTTTGGGACCCAAAACTGGGAGTCGGCGGCGTACCTCTGTCCTTCGGGTTTTTCTTATTATTATTTATTTCGTTTTTTTACAAAACGAGCATAGAGCGTCTGGTTGAGTCTGCAACCCTCCTTTCGCTTTTTGTTTTCCCCGCTGAATTCGCGAATTCTCGGCGCTCTTTTCTCAATCTTTCTCGCCCCCTCCCCTTTCCCCTAAAATCCCCCTCTCCGTTTACCCTCATTCTTCAGTCTCAGCATGCAATGGCATTTCTTGCGCTGCGAGTTGAAACAACACGACGACGATGCTCAGCTGCCGGGATATTCGCCGGTTAGATACACGCACCCTCGTCTATTCGTAGTTTTGTTGATGTGTACGTTTTCTCGGCCGTAGTTCATTGTTCTCTCTCCCTGTTGATTCTGGCTACCCTTCTTAGAGGGTATGTTTCTTTCGTTGGGGAAGCGGTTTGCGAGATGCACAAGCCCACGAAATTCCCCTACGGAGGGACCTGCAGACTCTAGAGCAAAGCACGTTGGGTTGTAGAGAGACTGCCATCCTATGTCAAACTAGATAAATTACTTGCCAGGGGCCTTTCCCAGTTTTGGGTTTGAAATTAGACGTTTCAAGCGGAGATGCAAAAGTTGCTCGTCGTGACAGCCCATGCATTTGATTATTTTTCAAATTTTTGAAAGCAGCCTGGTTCATCACAGCCACTACTTAAATCTTCTTCCTAGCAAAAGTAAAAAAACAAAAACTGCTTAATTCAGAAAGTATCTATTATTGTTTTTCACAAAGCCTGGGTAGACACACTGATTGAATATAATGTAATTCAATGAAAACAATAAAAAAGAGCCGTTCAGAAAAAAAAATGTTCCGCTGGGTTAATGTCTGCCCCTCCAATTTCACTGGATGGCCCTGAGAGCGTATTGACTTGTTCTGTTCGGCACTAAACCTGCCGACAACTTACGTAACCTATGGAGTTTCTTAAGCCTGTTGCTTCCGCTCCGCAGCCAACGACATTGCGCCTTTGGCCGGTAAGCATGACGGAGGACGAATCAGAGATCGAGATTCATGAATATACCGAACCACGCCTCACGTTACTTACTGTAGAATACCGCGCATCCGCCCATTCCACATTAGGCGCCCATATCCAAATTTCTAAGATATGAAAAAATTGACCGCATCTCAACGTGGTGAATGATGTTGATTGGGGCGAAGCTCTGGTGGTGCTTGTCTGCGTAGACGCTGAGCCGCAGCATGCCGAGCCTTTCGTTCGTTTTCATCCATGTCAGAAAGAGAATGTGTGGTATGGAACGTGGTTATATACGTATTTGAGCATTTGACCGCAGCGCCCTCTCGTCTATAAACGTTGAGCCAATGCATGCAAAGTTTAACGCGATTATATACGCATTTGACCGCAGCGCCCTCTCCATGTATAGACGTTGAGCGGCTACATGCAACGTTTCATCCATGACATCCCCAGCTCTTGAGTTACTACCACATCTCAGAGCCCCCTACTCGTCCCGCAGTCGTGGCCGAGTGGTTAAGGCGATGGACTAGAAATCCATTGCGGTCTCCCCGCACAGGTTCGAATCCTGTCGACTGCGCAAACATATTTTCATAATTTTTTATTTTCGTCATTTTTTTCATTATTTTGTTTTGCCCTACACGAGCACGTGAGCACGTGAGCTCACGAGCAGGAGCACGAGCACCGGACGCCGGACGGACGGACGGACGGACATGGCTAGCCCCTAAGGAGCTTCGCCCCTAAAAATGTGCACAGTACATTTATATGTAAAATCGGATGATCGGACAAGCGCCCATCCCCCATTTTTTCGCGATTATCTCTAAATTTTGAATGGGCGCTTGCCCGGTATTTTACGGTAGGCTCTCAGTGACCCTAACAAAAACCTGCCGGTGGCGGTCAACGTTACGTCACCGTGACACAAAGCTCGCCTCTTTCCAAGCCGTGACGTCACGTACGTGGCGGCACCGAAAGATCAAATACCGCGCTTCTCTTTCGTCCCACGCACTCTCCTCACTGTACCCTGTTTCACCTCACGATGGACAGCAGCTGACGCTACCGACCATCCCAGCCAATCCAGCGTTGAGGACGCAGCGCGTGACTACCGTTCCGCGAGTAGCTGTGCCCTTCCCGTAGATCACGTGACACTCCCACAGAATCGAATTTGCTTCGACGGCTCCTAGTGTGCGCCGCGTTCCATTGTGTAAGCTGAAAGGGCGTAGCAAAGCTCGTTTCGTTCGGACAGGGCCAGGGAGTCGGGGGGCTCTCGAGGAAGCTGTTCGCGACACTATCTCGAGCAGACACAAAAGACGCGCGACTCCCGAAAGAAAGTCGAGCCAAGGCGCGGGCGGGGGCTTAGGGGCCAGGGATCGACCAGGGCGGCAGCAGAAGCAGCAGCGAGCGGCGAGGCGACGGGGCCAATCTCCCGTCACAGGGAGAACCAGTGTAGCGCCCGGCGCTACTGGCTCCGAGGCATAATGAAGTGTGTCGTGCTGGGCGCGCTGATAGCGCATTTGAATTGCTAATTGGCCGCATCAAATCTCAACCAGGAGTTGGAGGGTGAGGAGGCATATGGGGACACGCCGAGGAGAACGACGGTGCGGAGAGGTTTGCAGGAGAGGAAATGAGCAGCGAGAATGTGCTACGGGGAAGCCAACACGAAGCTCTCGAAACGGCGAGATTCTTAGGCTGCGTTTGTAGTTGCCGCCTGAAGACAGCGCCCGCGCGTGTCAGTTTGTTAACAGGGAGTTCCGTGAGGATGACTTTTAATATCGACCGGTCGGGAACACATTGTTGGTAAAATTCATGCCAAGGAAACGTATCGTAGGAGAACAGCTCGCATAAAATTAACTTTCCCGCCTACTTATGGACTTCACCTGCGCAGTCAGTTTTAGAGATTGCTTAACGTTAGAAACTAAATCCCCTGCTCTCGGCTAGTTCTCGATTGAGAGCTCTTTTTCGGGGCTGCAGACATCAACGAACGTGGCCAGCGCAACGCAGTCGACATTAGAGCCGCATATTTGCCCCACGGTTTTTATGCAAACTGAAACCTTCATAATTATTCGATAAAAGAAAGAACTCTTAGGGTCAGTAAATCAAGAAATGTCACAGCTGAAAACAAAAACAGGAAACATCGACGGGCTGACCAGCATACAGATGAATGGTATATATCACGCTAATGAACGAGTTTTATTATTCATCTTTTTTTTTCAATATTTTTTATTGTTTTAAAGTTAGAGATTTCGTTGTTCTGTCCATCTTTTCATTGTTCCTTTGTCTCAGCGATTACTATGGATTAAACTTGGGCGCCACTGGAGCATCCTGTGCGCCGCCTATTTTATTGCCTACGAGGTTCGAGGGATGGTCCCTCAAGCGCGAAGACGAGCAAGAACGGAGTAGTCGATTGGAGAGTATAGTCGCTGGAGAAAGCCGTCTGGCAGTCCAGGGCAGGCGGTCTAGAACAGCGTCTCAACTAAGACTAGGCAAAAGAAAGCACTGCCAAAGCCTGCGCACGAGCTGAGCGCGACTCAAACCGCGTCTCAAAACGCTTTCGCGCGCCCCAGTTTTTGCAGTGCTTTTTTTCGTCCAGTCTCAGCTGAGACGATGTTCTGGCAAGCCGGACCAAGTCACTTACAGTACGTCCTTTATTGGTACAGCCACTAAAAAGGTTAGAACGTAAGGGAGGAGCTTCACTTGTCCCGCCTCGAGTATGAGCTTCCTACACTTCGACAACACTTCGGCGACCCGTGCACCTCGAGCGAGCGCACGCAGCCACAGCACGGTGGAAGGCATGGAGCACGTGCTGGACGCCTTGCGTTCGAAAAGACACGTCCCGTCGTTCTTATTTTTTCGGTTACTATAGTAGTTGCAAATTCAGGGGGCGAAGGGTGGTGGTGTTGGCAAAGTGCATTCTAGAGTGTGGGAAGTGTGATGAGAAGGCGTGACATGACTTCTCGACATCTGAATGAAATACCCATATATCAAGATTTGGGGAGGAGCTCTGGCGTTTTAAGAATGATTGAGCTTGAGCCAGGAGCTGATGCGAAAAGTTGAGTTGTACAGAACTGTCATGGTTTAAATTATTAGGGCAGTTTCATGAGATTTGAGAGGTTGCGGGAAGATTGTGAGATGTCACAGTTCCTGTGTGTCCTGTGGGTTTGGTATCGGTAGTAATTGGTTATATTGTTCTAGATAAACCGTAATCATGTTACATGAAGAAAGCTGTCACTTACCAACTTTAGCGGGACAAACACTCGTCGGTGGCGTTGTCTTAATCACTCTACACGCATTATTGATACCTATTTTTTAACAAAAATAAAGCGAGAAAAATACTCGTGGGGAGTCGTAGCACAATAGCACGAAGTGTGGACTACGAGTGGTATAATTGTCGACAGGCTCGGCAGGTAATCATAGCTAGAAACATCAGTTTATGTCCGTTTCCATTTTATTAAATGCCCTAAAGTACATTTCGAAATAGTGATATTTAGCACGTATGACAGTCATTATTGAGGCTATAAAAAAAACAAGAAACGCGTTTCTAGGCAAGCTTATTTGCAAGTGACTGTAAGCATAAGGTAAGTAACATACGACTCGAAACATAGAGATAAGTTATTTACAGCTGCTAGCATAACTATAGTTCACAAGAATTTGATCTGTAAAAGTGAAACTAAATACGGCCTTATTTATTTATTTTTGTTTTCAGCGACCCACCAACAGCTCAACGCCTCCTAATTAGTGGTGCACTTATCAATGAGTCAATGAGTAGTAAAATGTTAAACAGGATAAAAGCGAAACGTTAGGAAAAAACAATAGCCTCAACACACTTTCGAAATTTACGCTTTTCATCAAAAATAATCAAGACTAGCATTCCCACAAATCTGTTCTAAATGGTTATAAGTCAGTTGTAGGCGTGTCATCGGTGCAGCATGGTAAAAGTCGGTAGGGTAAAACAAAGTATAAAGTCTACAAGACTTACGAGGAACGTGCAAGTAGATGTGACTGAGTAGCTCTGGGGAATCAATTATACCATTTACAATCTTATACAAATATGTCAGTTCACGAATTGTTCTCCTGTTGTGCAACGAGTCTAACTTCACGAGTTCACAAATCCTCTCATAACTATAAAAATAGTTCGGTTGAAAATAACGATCAAACAAAACACGAACGAATATACGTTGCACACTCTCAATTACACCTGAATTTGTCACTCCAATACAGTTGCAGACAACTGAGGCATATTCAACACGACTACGCACCAGTGAAGAAAACAAACGTAAAATACAAAGTGGTTTAGAAAAACCGCGTGTCACTCGTGTAATGGCTCGCAGCACTCTAAAGGAAGCATTCGTAATTGTAGTCACGTGATGATTGAAATTAATTGCAGGATCCATAAAAACGCCTAGATCACAAATGACCTCAACGCGAGTAATATTGGTGGAATCTAATACATAGGGAAAACTCAGAATTTCACGCTTCCTAGAAAAGGACATAACTTTCGTCTTTGACTCATTTAAGAGTAGGTCATTTGAAAAACACCACGCCGAAATAGAATCTATATTACGCTGAAGACATTCACAATCGTCAACCGTTTTAAACGCTGTAAACAACTTAATATAATCAGCAAATAACAAAAACCGCGTGTGTTTAATACAGGAAGCTAGATCATTTACAAAAATTAAAAACAGCAAAGGACCGAGGTTACTGCATTGAGGAACCCCAGAAGTAGATAAAAAAGGAGCAGATAATCGGCCGGATACTCGCACAAAGTTCAGCCGATGAGATATGTAACTGTCGAGGAGACGACAGTACTTAAGGGACAGTACCGTAACTACAGAGTTTACTCAACAGTAGTCGGTGATTAACTTTGTCAAAAGCTTTGCTCATATCAAAGTAGACTACATCCGCTTGTCCTCCGCTATGAACAGATGGCACAATCTGATGTAGGAAGGAACACAGGTTTGTTTCTGTGGAGCGGCCTTTCATGAAACCATGTTGCTCAGGAATAATCTTCCGACAAAAATACGCATAAAGGCGGGTGTGCAAAACAATTTCATAAACTTTAGACAAACTACAAAGGAGGGAGACTGGCCTATAGTTGTTAACCATGGATCGATCACCTGATTTATGTAATGGAACAACAACAGAGCGCTTCCAAGCGGTAGGAAATGTTTCAGATGCAAGTGATAAGTTAAATATATGAACCAAAACTGGACAAAGGATTGGAGCACAACCTTTTACTACGAAGCTGGGAATTCCATCTACTCCCGTAGATAACTTTGGTTTCAATTTTTTAATTGCCTCCAAGACTTCAGATTCATTAATTGGAGCAACAGTCAAAAATTCCAGGCAGTTTATATTCGAGCTAGGCATTAGGCCATTATTTGTACTGAAAGAAGCACTAAAATGGCGCGCAAAAATATTAGCTACATCAACAGGGTCAGAGACGCAATCCTCATTATCTCGCAATGTGATCGTGGTAACATTCTCTTTGATGCTCTCTTTGACAAACTTCCACATACACTGTGGCTGTGTGCTCAATGATTTCTCGGCGATGTCAGCATGTTGTTGTTTATCTCGCTTAAACAATTGTTTCGCCTCTGCACGACATTGACTAAATCTCGTGTACCAAACGACATTGCCAGTTTTTTTGTACAGGCGATGATAGTGTAGCTTGCGCCTTAAGCAATGTCTTAGTTCCTTCGAGAACCATATGGGATAGTCACTTTTATGAGACACCCTCTTTGGTATGAAAAGTTGCATGCTTTCCTGGACAATAGTCGAAAGTGTGGAAGTTGATGATTCAACACACTGATCAGCTAGAACACTACTCCAGTCATAGTCCTGAAGATACTGATACAAGGAATAGTAATCACCGTTGGAGTAGGAAAACCATGATTGTGAATGGAAAATGCGCTTGGCAAGTGGGAAGAAAAATGATACAATAAAAGGTTGATGATAGTTATCCACCCGAGATAGCGGACCTTTGGCAAGACTGATATCAACAACCGAGGTGACCAGGGCAAGGTCAAGTATGTTTCCACAGCAGTTGCGTACAGTATTACGCTGTTCAAAACCATTGAAATGAACGAAGTCTCACAGACAAAGTAGCTTCAACCTTGTGTTCGTATGACTAACTAAGAAGCTGCCTGACTCCCAATCGTAACCAGGAAGGTTGAAATCGCCATACATGTGCACTCGAAATTTAGAGAAGTCAATTCTTTTTTCCAGGAAGTTGATATGCTCACAGAAAATAATGTGATCAAACATCGGCGGAAAATAGTAATTGCCAATGAGAAAATTTATACTATCGGTAGACATTACTTCAATCCACACGCTCTCAGGATAACACTCGAGATCGCTCCTCCGATGAACTTTCAAGCTCCTATCTGCAGCAATCAATACACCTCGCCCCAAGCTCTTTCCCGTTTTCACATAGTCGCGATCACGTCTATATACTTCATACTTGGGTGGAAAATAATTAGAACTAGAAATTCCATCTACAAGCCAAGTTTCTGTTAGGCATATGATTGAATACGTGCTTGACATAGCCTCCGAAAAACACTCGGCGTCCTTAGTCCTCAAACCACGTACATTCTGATAATAAATGGTACACTCATCATGCATCTTCTTCGTTTCTCCTCAACAACCCAAAAAACTGCCTAAAGAGACAGCCAATGGGCCACACACTCGCGTCATTCACCTTGTCAAAATCGTCCCACTCTACAGCGATGTGGAACGATGCATAGCTCACGTGTCTAGACGGAAGTTGGGTACAGACACGTGTTTTGGCGACGTTGCTGAGTATTGCTGCGATGTCGTCAACAGTGGTTGTAGGGTCAAGCCGAGACACAAAGAGCGCCCTACTCCTTGGAGGTCGAGGTACAGCCGTCAGCTTACTTGTAGAGTTCGTGCCCGTGACGGGCTTCACCCTCCTTTTCTTTTGTACAAGGGTGTATCCGTCTTCGTCAGTAGTCGATCCACTGCTGCGAATACCGAATTTCAGACATTATGAATGTCTGAAATTTGATATTTTTCTTCAGCAGCCAATGTGAAAAAATGTCTTGACGCGCACCTTAAGTTTAAATAATTAAGCGTTTCAGGCCTACCAATGTAAACTTTACTCTTACATAAAAAAATACACGTGGAAATGAAAAACTGTTTAGTTATATTATGAGCGTAAATTAGATAATAAACAAAAAGTAATGAAACATTTTCATTGCCTTCCATAACAAAATGGCAATGTACATACGTCCATTTATTAAAGCATGGCTAATAGCTAAAATACGAGTAAACGTTTTTGCCAAAAATTAAAATTTTGTTGATGTACAAGTTTTAACTTTTTACCTTATGAGAATTATCATCCTGAATGCTCATAGTTCTTGATGTCTGCCGAAATTCCGCCTTTTTAGCCATTGCTTCGGATTACGGTATTTGTACCTTATATAAGTTCTGACTCCGGCCTATTGTAATTAGCCATATGACAACTACCCGGGAAATAATAAAACGATAATATAGTACGTTATCTCAGGCACACACCTCTCAACGAAAATAAATTTACGCCTTATTCAACGTTTTCTTAGTTAGTTTTTGATTTATGCCCTCATGCTATTCTAAATCAAAAATAAACTAAAACAGTAACTACACAAAAAAAGTTCAAATTTGCAGGTGCGAAGCGGCGCGTTCCTTCTCCTAGAACTTCCTCTCAGGCTGTTTCGAAATGCTCGCCTCCCCATTGTTTACAAATCCTCACTTAACTTTCTCACTAATCTCTAGAGTCATTCACGCACAAGAGCAGACCACGCACAAACAAAACACACACACACACACACACACAAACAGAAATAATAATTTAAAAAAAATAGCACAGAATCCGACGACTCAGCTTCTCAAACTAACTCGGCACGGTTGAAGCCGTTACAGCCGTTACGTGTATCTCCACCGAAAATAAAGCTCACGAAAAACCCAAACATCGCAGAGCCACCAAGAGCTTGCAGAACTTGCAAACTGTTTTCCCCCACCACGGAGGGCAAAAACAAAAGTAGGGTAGCGGAGGGATAGAGGGGTATAGGGAAAGACGGGAAAGGAACCTGGAGTGGTGGGGAGGGTTCACATAGGTGCCCCTTCTTTTTTAGTTTCCATGAGCCCCCCCTTTTCGCGAGCCCCAAATTATTGCGAAGTGCCGGAGAAGCCGGATCGCTTCGCGGCGGCGCTCGCCCTCCGGGCGCAGACTCGGCGGGAAACGAGAAGTTAAATTGCGCGTACGCAAATTCCGCCGACGGCCGGGAGGCGGAACGCTAGCCCAGAGACGGTCGTGCCTACCGCAGCAGAAACTCTGCGTGGCCAACCTCGCCGACAACACGAAGCCGGAAGGGAAGCAGCGCGGGCGCCCGAAAAAAAATATATTAATGTGCGCATAATGAGGCGACGCGCAGCGGCGCAGAGTCTACAATAATTTCATCAGCAAAAAAAAAAGTTTATATAGTAGGTCCCAAAAGAGTGCCAACATAAAGAGACGAGCGCTTGCCTCAAATGCTAAGTCATGCTGAAAATTTTCTCAACGTGTCTCTGATGATCAGACTCGCAGGAGCATTGGTGACCCTGGCCATACTTCAGCGGTACGACTCTCTGACAAGCATACACTCGTAACATGTGTTGCACCTACGCGGGCGAATGAAAAAGTCTTTGCCCCTATTTATTTATTTTTAGCCAAATTACGGCTCTAAATGCGAAGTCAACATGTCCATACCCAGCGGTGGACCTTTCTTGGACCGGCCCGGCCTTATCTGCCGGTAGCTCCGCTGCACCTCGCTGCTGTCAGTTGCACACGTCCACGGCACACGAGCAACGAGGTGTGATTCGTTTTCTATGGAGCAAGGGACGAACGCCCAACGAAGTCCGCAGGGAAATGCAGCCCACGTATGGGGAAAGGTGTCTCGCTTTGAGAAGTGTGACGTGGTGGTGTCGTGAGTTCGAAGAAGGCCGTGAAGACTTGCATGACAATGAGCGTTCGGGGAGGCCGCGTTCGTCGCTGACTGACGACAAGGTTTCCTGCGTGGATGCAATGGTGAAAGCGGATCGGCGTGTGCACCTCAAAGACATTTCCCGGGAGCTTGGCATTTTGTATGGGAGTGCTTACGACATCGTTCACGGGTCCCTAGTGTACCGGAAGGTTTCATGTCGGTCGGTGCCTAAGTAGTTGGATGACATGATGAAAGGCAAGCGAATGATTGCTTCACTAAATCATCTGCGACCGTATGCCGAAAAGGGTGAGAGTTTTCTTTACCGCATTGTTACTGGCGATGAAACGTGGATATTGTATTTCACGCCGGAATCGAAGCAGCAAAACATAACTTCGCCTGTGACAACAAAAAAAAAATACTTTCGTTCAGTGTTATCTGTCGGGAAAGTGATGTTGACGGTCTTCCGGGATCGCCGTGGACAGCTCCTGCTGGATTTCATGCCACAAGGTGCAACCATCAGTGCCGACAGTTATTGTTCCACATTGTCACGGCTGCTGGCTGCCATCAGGCGAAAGCGCCGAGGGATTCTCGATGTGGACAACGTGGTTTTCCTCCACGACACTTCGAGGCCACATGTGGCAATCAGAACCGCCGACAAGCTCCGGTCATTTCCCTGTGAGAGTCTGGACCACCCACCGTACAGTCTGTTCCTCGCCCTTAAGGATGTCCACGTTTTCGGTCCGCTGAAGAAGTTTCTGGCGGGAGGGAGATTCACGTGCAACGGTGAAGCCAAGACAGCAGTCCGACGGTGGTTCCACAGTCAGCCGGACGAATTCTACCACAGGGGCATCTCAAATTTAGTGCTGCGATGGGACAAATATCTGAAACGGTGTGGGGACTATGCGGAAAAATAGTGTAAGGTACGTAGAATAGTACGTATATTTGTAATTACCTTTATGTACTTTATTTTGACTAGTAAAAATAAGGGAGAAGACGTTCTGATTCGCCCTCGTATATTTTAACAAAGCATTTGGGAGAGCCAGTTTTTGTTATATGCGCAGAGATATTGGCGACTGACGAGGCCCAAAACACATCTGACATAAAAAAATATAGTCAGAAGTTCTAGACGCGCCAAACACAAAGTCGGAGCCGTAAGTTCGCGGAAGGATACGATTGGACTTCCGTGACAAGAGCGCTGCGTCATCGCCACGAGAGTTTTATCGGCGCGCTTCATAAACTTCAACCGCAACTTTGTCTTAATTGAGTCTAGGGCCCCTGCTTTGTGACACCCAGCATGCCGGTTTCACTCCCTTACGTCGTGCTCAGTGTCCCAACACAAACTGGTTTATTTTTATTTTCTTGTCGAAACATCTTTTCAGCTTCGTCATTGCAATGCTTGGATTTTCCAAGTGCTTTGAGAGGAAACAGACAGACCCAATTTTATAGAGAGCATTTTTTTGACGCAGAGCTGAATTGGTATAGTCCTCCTGCGTTGCCCAGAGGGCGCTGCGAAAAGGGACTTATTAGGACTTGTTTTCGGTAGTACCATTGCCTCCTCTATACTCACAAAGCCTGGAAGTTTAACCACAAAACCATAGAGTGCCCAGTCGCAGATGTGGAGCGCGAGGGTCTGGTAGCACGGAACATTTCTCGGGGAACCTGGTCGTCAGCGCACAGGTTTTGCAGCGTCGAGGACCCGAAACATGGTTTTCAAACCCGACGAGAAAAGAAGCGGTAGCGCGAGGAACGCGAGGTGCACGAGCGGGCATTCCATCACTCGGGAGAAGTGTGTTTCGGCGTATCGCCGCTGCGGGGCGCCCGTCACCTGACTCTCCTGTCAGCCGTTGTCTTCCGCTCTACCTTTTCACTTTCTGAGGCCACGTCTCGTGGCGATCTGCCAGGCTTTGTCAGTACAGAGGAGGCTGTGGTAGTACAAACTTCAGCGTCTCAAACTGCCACACATGTAGAAGCGTGCCTGCTCTGGTGCGAAACGCGATCACGAGGAAAATACAAAGAAATAACAGACAATTCTAACGCCGTCGAAGCACAGGCCAAAGCTTACGCCAATGGCGCGTCTGCACTTGCGGGTTCGCAAGTGAGGTTCGCGCTGGCGGAAAGTGGATTTTGGAACCGGGTGGCGAAATCGACTCGTCACTGGCGGATAATCTGGGTATGTGTCCGAGACGGATCCATATTTTCTGCCAGAAACGAGTCGATTTCGCCACCGTGCTCTAAAATTTACTTTCCGCCTGTGCGGATCCGCTGGCGAATCCGCAAATGCAAACACGTCTTAAACAAGGTAAACTAAATGTTGAAAAAGAAGCGCCGGGACGCCCGAAGTTTTCACGTCACCACCCAGAGATAGAAGACGCGAATACTCTAGCGGTGGTGGCGTGAATTTGACACTTTCTATTGTCTTCCGGCGTTGAATCTAGTCGATTTCGAACGTCGAAAGGTGTCTTATTTTTTGTTCTTCAGTAGTACACAAAAAAGAAGTAAAGCTCAGAAAGGGCACCGAAAGTAGTGCAAGGCCCAATCAGCTGAGCGTGTACTACCAAAAATGAGGGCGCCACAGTTTGTTCGAAGCTTCAACGCAGGAGGCCTATTAAGGCAGGACATCATGGAGTTAATATGCAGCAAACAACCAACCAACTTCGCCCGGCCGAATGTTGGCGGTACGCGCAGCGCAACAATGTTCCAACGCCGCGCGATGATCAAACAGAGCCGGGCGAAATTCGTCACTTGTTCGCGGCATATTAGATTTAATAGTGTCCGGCCTCTAAGCGTCATAAAGATTTCACGAAAATATTTCTGAATGCCAGCGAGTAGAGGAGGAGAGGCTCGATTTTAAAAGGCCGTTTACATGATGGTAACACAATTACCGTTTACATTCTCAAAATTAGTTTGATATACTCGCCTTTACAAATTCTTGGAAGTTATTGTCTGGCTATTATATACACAAGCCATCGATGTTTTATCAATTTTTAATGGCGATATAACGAAATAATAATAATTGTTAAGCGAAAATTGCCTAAGACCCCGATGGAATAGTACTTACGGTGCGTAGTGGAAAGTAAGTTGTCCAAGCAATCGGTCTCTTTTCAGAGAGGCTCTCTGGAATTCCGGTAAAGTGACCAACATTGGCCGCCGTTGATAGAGGGCCTAAATTTAGAAGCGGGAGCAAACCCAAATCCACGGAGCCCGTTTGATATTTAATGGCGAACACCTGCCGAGTCAAATCGGTCGTAACTGCGCATGCGCTGCGTTGTCGCGTGGAGAGGAGGAAGCGGTCGGAGCGGCAGAGACGCTTTGCGGATGATCGACCCTTTCGTCACGGTCTCTCAACTCGTACTGCAAACGCGGCCCATGAAATTACGTGATCTTGATCGAGCACTTGGTGACTCTCTGAAATCTAGGCGCACTAGCAGTCGAGTCCGGCAGCATGTATGGGACGTGAAATACGGAAGTACAGCGAAATGACCGATACTGCAACCGTCAAAAATAAGGGTTATGGCGCAAGTTAACAGGTAAACGTTCATACTTAAAAAGAAAAGAAAACGAGACAGGGAAAGAGAAAAACAACCACAACGAAGTCTACGTTGTGTTTGTCCCTTCCTGTCCCTCTGTCTTGTTTTTTTTAATATGATTGCAAACGAGCTATCAATGAAAAGCTTAATCTGACTAAATTATTTTCCACATTCGAGGCGCATCTGAGGTGGTGCGTCTGACCTGCCGACCCAGAGCCCAAAAGGAGCCTGAGGCGGGCTAATCTCTAAGTATCTTTGAATTACGGACGTGTCTATAACAGGGGCCAAAACTAAAACAAACAAACAAATTAAAAGACATGGTCGGTTGGAAAGAAGCGCCGGCCGGTGTCTGAAATTAACGGAATCCAATTAGAGAGTTCTATGCAGACCATTACAGTAGCGTTCGGGAACAATGGGAGCGCCGAAATTAAGTCTCAGACGCGAGTTCGGGGAGAAAGCGATGCAGGGTCACGGAGAGGTTAGGTTTACGTTCGAACGAACATAACCATCCAGAAACATGTACTGCGGGGCGAGATGTTTTACCTAACGACATCCGTGTGCGTTGCTTGTTCAAGAGCGCCGGTTTGTAGCTCATTACGCTGATTGCTGCAAAGGGACGCCGCTCGCTGCTGAATTACTGAACCAGCATCATCTGAAAGTGTAGCGCTTGTTTGTAATTTTGTTTTAAAATCATAATGAAAAGATCCTTTATTATCATCGGTTCGTGCTAGTAAGCTATTTCTGGAAGATTATCTACTTTGACCAAAATAAATGTGTCAAAGGTCTGGAGGTAATTTGTCGTTAATAAATGTTTTCAGGTGTAACACACGATTTTAGTCGGAAACTGCAGCCTGTGCACCATAAAGATTTTTATACGTCAAGCTAGTGAGGGCTGTGCATTAGCTGATAAGAACGCATGATAACAAATCATGAAGTAAGAAGCCTTACCACGTGAACATAGAAAGCCACACTTTTCGTTTACTAAGCTCTCATTTCCCATAAAAGCTATACAAGTTGCTAAACTTTCCATGCAAGGCACGTTTCCTCGCAAGTAGTATTCTACTTAAATGTACGGGCGAAATACAATATTGCTTATATTTTGAATGCAGAATACCCTTTCCTAGCAGAATTCAAAGGCTGTATGATTTTGCTTATGTATATTTTATCCAAGACAAATGTCAGAATAAGGAGCTTTAGTGAGTCCTTTCCGCAGGCACGCTATTTACTCCAGGTTGTGCGATGTACTTTTGTTCTGCAAAATTTCGATGCGTTAAAACTCCGCAAAATGAACATTGTAAACATTTTATGGAACAGTAAGTCTGTGGTTTTTAATAAAATTTATAATGAAATGCCATCACTTGTCTTGTAACATATTGAAAGTACATCAATAATTACTAAAGAGACGCTGATATATATATATATATATATATATATATATATATATATATATATATATATATATATATATATATATATATATATATATATATATATATATATATTTGTTTGTTATTGTGGTGAGCCAGGATTTTTTGCCGTTGTGTGAGTGATGAATCTGTGTACTCTAAAAGATCTATTCTTGAAAGGTATTTCTACACCCCAAGAACTCTTTCAGTTCGCGAAGAACTGTTTCAAGCACTATTGCCCCCGGCGCACTAGAAAGGCAACATGGCGATGAAGGACACTTTCGCATTAAAAGAAAAAAAAGCAGCTTAAGATAACCGTTTTTTTGACGAAGAACCCTTTTAGGAGGAGATTTGAAATAGCTTTTTAGGGTGCAAATGGTGGATAAGCCAAAGAATGCCTAAGAGTTCTTTAACGACCAGATATTTGTTTAGCGTGTGGGCCTGTTAGGTTCACGTCTTCCTTCGCATACTCAGCCCTACTATTTCCCTTGGCGAGGATGCGCCCGTACAAGTTTGACGTTGCTGCTGTGGCCAAACACGTTTCTACTCCCTTTTATATTTAGTGCACAGCACTGTCGCTGACTCGAGCGAGCGGCTTCATCTAGCGTCCCATATGAAGAAGAAGGCCGGCTTACATATCAAACGCTAAATGCAAACAAATTCGCATCAGCTGCTTTTAAAGCGTTGTACACTAAGTATGATACGGACTAAAGTTGATTTATGAATGTGCGTGGGCGAAGAAGTCGAGCAACCCGATCACGTATCCCTCAGCTAAGGATAATCAGCTTGGCGCGATCTCCGATTACGACCGATTTTAGGAATTTTGGATTCGCCATAAATCAACGAAACCAATGTTTTATCCCATATGTCTGGAATATACGTACATATGTTACGCGAAAAAAATACCCTGTAATTTATGGACGCTAGCTGTGCTAAACATAATGCTCTAGTGACCAAAAATAGAAAAATCGGCATGGTAAACCCTGAGCAAGGGAAAGCAGAAAAAAAAGCACAAAACCACAAACTCAGAAAAAATAGTATTGCACCAAGACGGTGTTAAGTAGGCCAAAAACCAGCGGAAGTGCACGAATGAAGTTAACAGCACAAAAGAAGCTTTCAAGGAGCTAGGAACTACCAACAAAAGAACGGTGACCACAAAGGAATTTTGTGTTTGTTCGAATCCTCTTGCTTCATGGTTACTATGTCAGCCTTAACCCAACTCGCCTCTACTATCGCTTTAGTTTCTATAAAAACTGAGCGGTTCTAGCAGTTTCACAAAAATAAAAAAAGAATGAACTTTAAGAATTGAAATGAGACATAAAAAGATAAAAACGCAGGGCGTAAAAAAAAGGATTGTCCACAAACATTTTTTCCGCAACCCATTTTGTGTACTCCCTCTTTTACCTCCTCCACAAACCACAAAACAACAGCACACAAATTTGTCGCTACAAAAGCCACAAAACAAAAATGAAGGCGCTGATTAACGAGACCGAAATTGACGCCTTGTCTGTCCCTCACACAACATACCTTGTGTCTAGAAGCAAAAATAAAAAAATAAAAAAAAAGAGCCTGAAAAAAAGAAGAGGAAAGAAAGTACTCGCTAATAAAAGAATCAACAAACAGAAAAGAAAGGATTGAAATTGTTTTGCGGCAGTAGAGGACCCTATTTTTCAAAGCCGAAAAATTGCTTAATTTGTTCCGGACCGACCAGCGGTGGCTTCCAAGCAAACAAAGACAACCCCGAAATTGGCTTTGTCTTCCCGGTCCCCATCCGCCCTCCCTTTCCCTCTCTCTCCCGACGGCCCTGGAGAGCTGGCGAGCGAGGAAAGGGAGAGAAACGGATAAAACGAGGCAGCAGTCCGCCTTCCCAAAGCCAGAATTCCAATCAAAGTTGCTTGTTCGAGCGAGTAAACACGAATTCTTTCCTTCTCCGGACGCGAATGTAAGCGTCTGTTTTCCCCGGCCTTCCTTTTTAATACAAACTTTCGCGATCAGTTGTTGCTTTGTTTCGTGCCGGTTAGGGGGTGGGGAGACGGCCAGAGATGAGATTTCTAGCTCCGCTGTCCTGGTGGCTCGTCCGGAGCGGTATCGAACTTGTATTCGCCGCCGCCATCTGGGTTCGCAGTCGTGGAGACGCGACGGCGAAACACAGATAGCGCCGGGGATGGTCAAGCGAAATGGATTCCCTCTGGATTTCGTACACCGTACGTCTTTATTTATCGGACATATTTACATCTACCTTTCCAAAAAAGACTCGGTTTTGTTGCCCGCGCTTAGGCATATCACTCTTAGAACAAATCAAAGATCAAAATAAAAAAACATAAAAATGCAATAAGAATCACGAGGGGCATCGTGTATAATTTTGGTGCTTTTCATACACTCAGGTACGAGTGTATTATCTATATGGCCAAGCGCATCAGCGAATCAAAAGGCAGTCTAAGTGCTCGTCTAAAGTGGTAGGTCTATTGACTTTCATGTCTCTCGAATATCTTATACCTCTTCGTGTTCGGCTGTTTTTCTTCTTTTTTTACGTTTTTTTGTTTTGCAGAAATTTTTAAAGAACTAGATTGCTATTTTTTGAAACAATAGAAACTTTATATTGTGTGTATGAGCAGACGCAAGTGCTGCGCGTTTGCGTTAGCGTTGCGCACTGCGCGTGCGGTTCGTCGCCATTTGACAATCCAAGACCAGTCTGGACTCTGAGCAAGCGCAGTGGAGACGACGTTATTATTTTGCCTTCCCAAACCTTTTTTTTTTTTTTTTTTGCGTACGCTATGTTACATTTTCGCTATTCGTCGGCACATGCTCTTGCTAAAGGAAATCAAGGTTCTCTAGCCATGGTTACCTTTTCAGCACCTTTTTATTCAACCGGAAACGGCACACGAACAACGAAAACTGAGAAAGGTGTAGACAGTGTGCCGTTCTCTTACACCTTTTTGCCGTTGGTATTTGTGCGCTGCTTACAGTTGTACCATGAACGAACTCTCCTGCATCGCCACTTCGAACATTTTTGTTTTGTTTTTTTAAGTAAATAGAATATACCAATATAGTTGCTGAAAGCCTAAAGAACGCGGAGATGGTGGATATCGAGAATCTTATGATCATCGTGCAGCCATTGTGATGGCTTCACCAGGCGATGAGAATTCCAAAGAACGAATGACGCACATATAAGCATGATCAAAATAGGCCACACCCTGCGCTTCCTCAGCTGTAAGCGACTATAATATATTGGGATCTATAAAATCTACAAAAACATATATTGAATTTAAGACTTAAACTGAAAAGTCGTGGATTATTAGCTCACTAATGCTCAGATCATCCTCATGCCCAGACGTCTACCGCGGTCGACAACGTGGCTCTGAACAGATCTCGTTTGTTTGTAGCCTAAAATATATTATTTACAGCTTAAATAAAAACAACTTTTATAGTCTCGAAAAACCACGTGCTGTGTCAAGGAACCTCCTATGCTATGTTTCGTGGCCGTTCTTGTTAATCACCAGGACGACTCTTCGTTCTTAAGACTAACCTATTTTTTTTTTAAATTTCAGTTACAATATTTCTACATATTAGAAGCCCTCCGCTTGTGTTTCCTCATCGGGAGATCAGGCATTATACTTGGGAACTGTAATTGGACTACAAAAGACGAAATACTCTTACCTTTTGAGCTGATTATCAAACACGATCCATTTAATTACAGTCATTTTTTTAGTGTAAACACGTCCACTTCATCAATCCTCCCTCCTCCCTCCCCTCAAGAAAAAAGTTAAAATAAAAAGGGTGCATAATATGAGCTTGATCAAAATAACGGGTCCAAAACGCGTGCATTTATCCAGTTCGTCCGCGATGTTTGTGTCTATACCGCGAGACATGACTGTATTCTGTCCACCTCTCCCCAGCCGCGTAAAACATGTGTCCGTCAAAGCGATCAAGTCGTCGCAAGGCACGGTGATGCCAGACCAGTACAAAGAACGAAAGAGACGACGAAATACCCGACCTATCTTTATCTCTTGAAAAGCGCCACACCTGGCGAACTTGTCCAAACGAGTAGCAAACAACAGAGTGGCTCACGTAAAACGAAACGAGGCAGAAGCGATCTCTACAGCTGAAACTTCGTCGGTCATTCTCGCTGCAACGACCGCGGAGGCCCAGTTGTTTTTCCCGCCCCTTCGTGAGGTCTACGGCGGCAATAAGCGCCGTAGCGACCTTGGGCTTCTTTCGTCCCGGGCCACTGGGGAGGTCGTTTCAATTAGACCCGAGACAAAAAGGAGACATAACGGTCCTCCACAACGGCACCGAGATTAGACTCCGCTGCGAGTCTCAAATGAACGGCAATGATTCTTCGGGACTCTTCTAGAGAGCCTAGATTTTAGAGAGAGAGAGAAAACAACTCAAGCCATGGAGAGCGTTTGCAACGATGACGGACCCATCCTGATTGAATTGATTGCTAGCGCCGTGATTTACGTTCAGGCTTGGAAAGTAGGAAAGTGGGCCGAAAGACAGAGACCTTTGGAGACCACTGTAGCGCTTTTGTCCCCGCCTTGCCGCTCGCACTAAAAACAAGGTCCGTCAACCTCGTGACCCCCGTTGGTTAGTTGGAGGCACTCTACAATCTAGTCGCACTAGCCTCTTCTGCCCTCCACGGTTGTCTGCCAGGCATGGGACCCACGGGACACCTCGCCCAGTGAGAGCGCTTCTTCTTCCCTTACTGAAACTTTCAGCTGGGACAAATCTTTTGTCTTTGCTCTCTTGTGCCTTTACGGTTCTGCGTCGGCTTCGGTCTGTATCCCCTCGTGTGACGAATAGGACATTTGGAGCTTGAGAAAAATGTGCCTCTCACTTGAGAGAGAGGAAACGGCTGACATTCCGTTCAGGAAACGTATAGCGTCTGCTGGGTTTTGTTCTTTTGGTAAGAACCGAGAAATAAAGTATCCCCTGAGGCTTCACTGCGCAAAAAACTCATGCTCAGGTTTAGGGAGCTTTGACACTTAGGATTTTGAGCTCGGGATTAGATTCAAAGAAAACTTTATGTTATGTCAGATGAGCCCTGGGCAGTTGATATTAAAGTGTAGGCCTATATGACAACGGCTTTGAACAGTTAAGGCAATCGACGTATGATAACATAATAACCTTAAAAGTCTAGGTTAAATAAGCTATGCAATGAAGACTGCAACAATTGTTTTTAGTCGTACTTGACATGAAAGTTTCCAGGCTGTGAGTAAATTTTGTCAAAAGTTCTATAGGAAGTATTAAACAAGAACTGATCTCAGCAAGGCTTGTTGTTGCCATTCAGATATGACTTTTCTAACCGTCCTGCTCAAAAAATAATCAACACAGAAATGCACACGAAAACACTTTTTTTTTGGAAAAGTGTATTGTCAGATAGTATGGTAATGTTGACGTCGAATTGAATACTTTTCAAACACAAATTATCTGGAGCACGTTTCAGAGTGCTACCTTATACTGTGCCCAATTATGGGACTCACTGTAATATATCACATTTATTTCGACGCAACACGCGCCTACGGAGGAATAGCATTTCCACAGTAAACTTAATACTTATCTCTCCAGCTTGAAACGTCTGTCCTTAATTTTTTTCTGACAACAAACCATTATTTAGACTAAAATAATAAAAGAAAAACTTCAATAAGTGATTGTTCCACTTAAAAAAGCCGTTCCTCCTTATTTATCACTGATGCTTTCATCAAAAGGCAAGAAGGCCCTTTTCCATTCCAATTTTGTAACAAACGTAAAAAAAAGAAAAAACAACAACAACCCACAACTAGGGGAAAAAAGACCAAAAAGATCATGGCGCGTGGAAGTTAGACGAGCGAACCACGTGTCAGCCACAACCGCGACGAAACCTCGTGCTGAAAGTCATTTGTCAGGTCGCAGCCTGGAAACAAGGTGCCCCCCCCAAAATCGACTCCCATTCGGGAGCCACGCAAAACGTCTCTCGCGTTTCCCCCGCCCGCCGACAGCCAATGGGTTCGCCGTCAGCACACCGCTTCCCACAGCAATCGCGCACGTTGAGCCCGACCCGAGAAGAACCACACGCGTACACCGCTCGCTTTTCTCTTTTGCGGGGCGGAGGCTTAGACGCTAAAGACTCTCTAATGCTCCGCAGCAGATGACGCTGGCAAGTCGGCCATAAATCAAATACTACCCCCTTCGCCTCCCCCCCCCCCCCCTTCCCGTCCCCGCCATGAATAACTAACCTCGAGGTCCTCCGAGCGTCCCCACTTGCGACCGTGCTCTGCCTCGTCCCTGCAAACTACCATCGAGGCCCGGATACACGCTCGCGACGTTGCTCGAAATCAAACCGCAAAATCGTGTCATCATTTATTTGTTTTCTTATCCCACCAGCGCTTCGCCGAAAACTCAAGACGCTCGCTGGCGCGCGCGCGCCCAACGGAAACCATTTGGGCGGCCGGGAGATGATGAGACTGGTGCGGGCCACAGTTTTGACGGTGTCTTCGCCAGATGGTTCCGAGCACAGCCGGTTCAATCGCAAGCTTCCTGCTACTTGTTTTCTGTAGCTTTTGCGCCACTGAATGGCAGGTCGCAGCGTAGTCTTTCGACGTGCTTACTATACATCTCTCAGACGCGTCTTTCCGCCTCAAAGTGTTGATCTTGGTAGACGTGGCGTTAGCGCCGTTTTCGACTGACACAGTCGGCGGGAAAAGGGTTCCTTGCATCACTCAGCCCGTTGCTCACTTTACTCACCAAGCTCCTTCGCTCGAGTCGCCGTGAATTGGCGAGGATACCGAGACGCGATGGGAATTTTTATGGGCGTGCGATTCCCGGCCATATTTTTTTGTCCTTTTCTCTCTCGGTGCGGCCCTGGGCACTTGGGCTCAGAGAATGAAGGCTGTTAGGAGAACGATACGCTTTTATTTTACTTTTTTCTTTTGGCGGAGGCAAATCGCCCGTAAGAAACGCTTCGACGGTGGAAGTAGGTCTATTTGGAAGCTTTTCTCGTTTTTGCGGAGCCGGCAGGGGCCAATCGGAGTGCTTTGTTTTCTGCTCCTTTTTCGGGTTTGCACGTCTCTAGTTTGTTTATTTCCTCCCGAGAGACCGTGAACCGATTTGTAATCGTTCTAAACGAAGCTTGTTTAGAGGCGTTCTTGGTTTTTTTTTTTATTTGATGGGTGGGCAGAAAGTTATGGGCTGCGTTGGCCAGAAGGTAGAATAGCCAAAAGACACAATCTCAGTGATAGAAATGGTGCGAGGTGCTTTGTTATAACCCAGAAGTGGGTCTTCTAACCGATATAAAATGCCGTCACGCGTCACGTTTTGTATATATAAAAGAAGAAAGAAGAAGTGTTTCGAAGACCGATGCGTTTTTTTCAAGTTCGCTTCCTTGGATTAACATGTTTATATCTTATCAGTCGGTTTGAATAGTTTCAACTCCAGACAACGTTCATAAGTTGAGTTCTTCCATCCACTGTGTGGTCTTCCGCACCGGGCTATTACAGGTGCATGTAAATCAACCTTTCCATGTCTTCCGGGCCAGCCTCGCTACACTCAAGTCATCACATCTCCACCGATCAGTGGAGTCTATCTTCCTCCATCTGTGACAGCTTAGTCGCTGGATCAGAAGACAAGGACTCGCTCATGAATACCGACGAGGACATCCCTCCAGGTGAGCAATGTGCAACAAGCTCTTCGCAGCGGGTCATTGTGCCAACCAGTGACATGGTACTTTCTGACTTCGACGAGCCAGACGGAACCCATGCCAAGAAAAGTAATAGCCCTGATTAGACCCTGAGTGCCGAGACAGTCTGCACTGTGGAAGTAGTTCATGAAGGGCTTACTTTCGTACTTACCCCGTTAGAGGATTGCTACGTAATTACGTCGATAAGTAGCCTGAAACAATACCTTGCTCTAGAGGAGATGTCCCCGCAATGTATCTTCGAAATCAGGTACAACAAAAACCTGAATTTCATTGCCGTAGTACGCAACAAACGAACAGACGACGCGAGGGTTGCTACGCTCCACAGTGCTCTGTGGAATCAAAATCAGTGGGTATGAACCTTTTCCAAAGATTGCGCCACAAGTATAATCAGGGGCGTGGATATCACGCTGATTGACGAGGAAATCGCAAACAACTTAAAATCCCCTGAAAACAGAGTTGCTCGTCTTCGACGACTAGGGAAAAGTTCAGCAGTCAAGATCTCCTCCTGAGGATCGACGTTGCCAGGCTATGTTTACCTTGGTCATGTCCGGCACGCAGATTCTCTATTCTGAAATAACCCACTCCAATGCCGTAAGTGCTGCCGGTAAGAAAATCGAGAGGCAACGTGCAAGCGCAATCAGTGTTCAAACTCCAGAGTCGCACGCATGAGGAGAGGGGCTTCTCCTTTGCTCAAGAGAAGTGCATTAAATGCGGCGACGCTCACTCGGCTACATCACCATCCTGTTAAAAACGGCATCAGAAGCAAAACAAAAAGCAAAAAGAAAACTAAGAATTGCTTCAGACAACACGCAGTCGATTTCCACACTGCCGGAACTGCAGTCCGTCAATCCGAATGGGCCGAGCTGCCCAGAAAAGATGAAGAGCCTTTTCAACTGTGCAGGACACCTTAAATACCATGACCTAGAATTAGGCGCCAAAGATGCCTGCGTAAACTGCAATGTGGTTCCAAGAAGTAACAAAGAGAGGCACCACCGACAAAGCGAGGGCCCAGTTTGCCTGACGTAATCCAACTTGAAGATCAGACAACGTCAGGGAACTGAGCCTCGGATCCAAGAAAGCGAAGAACGCCAAAGCGTAAGACTCTGTTCGTTTCAACAAACACAGCTCCAAGCAAGGGGTGGATTCTGAAGCTTCAAGCTGCAGCAAACATAATCTGCAGGCCCATGGAATCTATAAAGGTAGAATAGGTCCGTAGCATCCTTACGCCATTAGATCATTGTAAATGGCAGACTGTAATCCCCAGGCATCCGCCGCACCAGGTTTCTCTTCAGAACTTACGGTGTTGCAGCGGAATTGCCACAGCTTCGGAAAAATCGGTGCAGGCTCATACAGTATCTTTAACCGCACATTCACCCCCCACCCGGCATCATCTTTCTAAAGGAACCTCGCAGCCTTTCTAATCTTCCTGATTATATCACAAATGTGGCTCATAATGATCCCAATCAGGACCACCTTCAGGTCACTCTAGTGAAACGCGTTCAATATATATGTATATATGATCCTTCTATATCATACAATTCTATATAAACAAGATACAATAGAAAGATTTTCAACCCTGGTTTGTTTTGAGTTGCGTTTATTATATGTTACTGCTTTTTTTATTAAGTAAGCATTTTAGAATGGTTGTCAATAAACGAATGAATTAAGACGGTGAATTTTTTTTCCGGTTCCCCGAAGAAATCGGACTTAAACCGTGCACCTTTATGAGCGCACATCACACAGGCAAAAAGTGCCGAGCTATTGGGCTGTGGACGCATGCGGGACGCTTGACATCATGCGGAAGAGAGCTACTGCGCGTTTTCAAAATGAGTTCCACAACCCAGAAGACTAAGATGACAGCGCTCAGAAGACGACGATTGGGATCGTCTATGCACACATTTATACCTTATAGTTAAGCGAGCACCCCTTACCACACTTATCTTGCCTTCAAACTGGAGTTTGAATCGCAAGCGCGAAGCGGATCCGCTCATTTTCATCATCAAATGCGTGTGAATTTGTACGGCTTCTTTGAGCAACCGCGTTCGCACGCGTTCGCACGAATAACACGAAATTCTAATTAAATATGCTTAGCAGTTATTGCCAACTATTCACTTTTTCTATAGAAACCCTTAACCGAATTCAGGTCTAATCTCAGTAGCATCTAAATGCGGTTACGTTCAACTCTACTTCGTTTCAACTCAGGTCCAAACGCATGCAGACGCCACTAGGTAATGGTTCCAAGCAACGTTACTAGAACCACTCAGTTGTAAAACTGCTATAGAGCCTGCCTTGACAAAGTGGCTCCGATACGTACACGAGAACCGAGCTAATGGCGATCGCAACGCCGCCATTTCTCCCGCAGCGTCCACTCCGGTAACTGCACGGCTGCACGTATTGGTTCAGGTCGAATCGGGCAAGGGCCGGTGGCGCCATCTCGCAGGGCCATCTCGCAGTAGCCACATAAAGCAACTTTCATGTTTTGACTCGGGGCTAAAGGGTGGCGCTGTTATCGTATTTAGCTCGGTCTCGGTGGACGCCTGCGGTCCCAGTCTCAAGGGTGAGTTTCCCAACTGAGTGTTTTAGTAACGTTGGTTCCAAGCAAGCAGCGTCAGAAGCGCAAGTCACTAGGCCTTTCTTGTTTACGATTAGTTCAGCGATGATAGAACATGTACAGAAACATGACGGGCACCTTGAATGGTGCGTTTTTGACGCTGTCCGATTGTTCCTAACAACTCGTAGCGTCGGCTGCGTCTGGACTTAAGGTGAAACGAAGAGTAGGCTCTCGGAATATGGCTGTTGATACTCCATTTGCCTCAAAGTCCGACCACAACCTACGCTACGATGCTACAGAGGCAGTCAACTAGCTCCACAACTGCATCGTCACTGTGTTTGTCGTCTGTGCGTTTGGTATCGCCGGCTAAATCAGTCGCACCCAAAAAAATCCCGCAGGACCAGAGTGTATCGATTGTGCGTGTGTAGCATAGCCGGTGATGAGAAAGGGCGCAGAAACGAAGAGCGCCGTGACGAAGCACTTTTAGCGCTGTTCTTTCGGCTCCAACGGTTCGTGTGGCATCGGTTGCGATCTGACTTGAGTGAAATGACGTATAATGTATCCAACTCGAGCAGCAGTGATTTCTATAAACCAATTTCGAGAAGAACGCAGTGTTTTTCTATGAGGGGCGCGAGTATGTCTGCTTTTTGCGCAAGGGTTGCGGGGACATCAGAAAGATGTCGAGCTCCGATTAGCTCAGATTGGAAGGATAGGGTGTAGACATCAATGCTATAGCTGCCTCCAGGTCTACCCACCATCCTTCGATTAGAACCAATCAGAGCTGGGTGTATTGACGTCATCGAAATCCCCTGCGCATAAAGCAGACGAACATCGCGCTCCGCATTTCCAAGATCGAATTAGTTTCGTTTCTTTGCGTTTAAGAACAAACACGACATGTCCGCTCTAAGCTATCTTCTGAGCGCAGCGTGCTTCCTATACACTCCGATATGGAGGCCGAGTTTCGGAAATCAATATGCGGGCGCATGCTGCCGAACATGTTTTTCGTTCAGTTTCTTGCATGCAGCCAGAGCTGAATTTTTTAGAAGGTTTGCACTGCAAGCCCCGAAGCACGCGCGAACCTACGGAACCCAGCGACGTAAGACGGAAGGAAGTCTTCAATATATCAGACCAAAGTCGTTCTGAGGAGATGGAACTTTACCGACGAGGGACCACATTTCACATTGCTTTGAATAAAAGCGTGGGTAGAGTCTCTTATTTTTAAAAACATTTTGAGTTGTTTCGGTGAACGATGATGGATATAGGCTACGTGGTTGAGGTGAGTGTTTCCTATCTATAGAAAAGTTCCGCCTTCCTTGTAAAATTAATGTATGCGACTCGCGTTCTTGAAACGTTGTCCTATCAACAGAATGCGCTTTTTTATTAGTACCATTTTTTAGGACTGCCTCCGATCTTTTATTAAATCACTAGTTGTTTAGGTATTTTTTGTCTATGTGTACAAATATTTACACCACTACACCTTGCAGTTTTTTCATCCATCTCTTTAGCTGTCTCACCGGAAGTGCTCATCTGTTTAAGATGATGCGCGGTATTACTCGCCCTCACTTTTTGAACAGTAAATAGCTATAGAAATAAATATATAAGAAAACACATAGATCTAGACACAATAAACAAAGGTTAAAACGATAGAGAGTAAGAAGGAATCGAATATCGAGTAGAAAGGATAGAGACCCAGGAAATATAATGAGAGAAGGTAAGGAAGAGCGATATAAATAAGAATATAGAAATAAATGATTCAATAGACAGATATATGATACACAGTAAACAAAGGTTACCCTATCCTGCTATGATGAGTTGAGATGAACAAAATATGAAAGAAATGACAGCGATAAAAAATCACATTGATAATATATGACAGTATTGCTAATATTATTGAGAATGCTAAGCGCTATAGCAGCCGTATCCTTAAAATATTACTTATGTGTACTTTCATACCTTTAGAAACATAATGGCAGTCATGTACTACCAAGAACCAGCATGAAATGTTTCACCTGTATTTTAAAATCCGTTTGTTACACTGCATGTGCCCAAGCACGTCGATGTATGAACGGGCACGAGTTAATTTAATATAATGTAGGCTGGTGAGAAATGGGTCTTTATATGCTGCGCAGTGGGTTTAAACAATTGAAATGCACACCATGAAAAAAGAAAAAAAGAAACATGAGTTGAAAGATTCACGATGCCACATGATAGCCATAATTTGTGCACCCAACTATGGCAGACGATATACGTCAGTTGCACATATCCCCTTGTATCAGTGTAAGACGGGGCGATTTAACTCCTCAACATTTTATGAAGCAAGAATACCTTATACTCAAAGCCAACTGATCCAGTTCTACGATGGTTTTATACAATCCAGATACGAATGACACGTGGTTGTGCTTTAAGCTTAAATTCTTCTGTTTACTCTTAAGATGCTTTGAAGGAGCACTATTGTAGAATATTCGAGAGTCTTTCTTTTTTCTACGCTACAAACTTCTAAAATATCGCATACTTAACATAAAAACAATTACGGCAAGCCTGTAAAAATAAGGTTTTAAGTAGGGGAAATCTACCTCTTTTCACGTAAATTATCGATGCGCAAGAGACACTCATTTGGAGGTTTAAAGGACCTCTTCAGACATTTCTGAATCATTTTATACCGGTGGTTTCTCCAACACGAGTCAATCGTTCGAAAAAAGTACGTATCTCTGGAAAAAGTACGCATCGCATTGGGAAGAAGTTAATGTCGTAATGATCTCTACCAAAGAATCCATTTGATAAAGTTATTAACGACCTGTATGATTAGTTTATTAAAAACTTTTAAGTAGTGAATTTTGGTTTCAAAAAGAAACTTGCTAGGGATCATCGAACAACTACTAAATCAAATTATCCTATAAATATAAGGGGCACGCTAAGCATTTTACTGCGTTAAAAAAGGAAAGCGCCCATATTTGACGGATTTTCAGGTTTCCGTTTTTCGTCGAAGCCTATATTTGCGCCAGCGAGCCTGCCCCCCGTGGCCGAGGCATGCAGCTACAGTTTCTCATCCTTCGTAGAAGGGAAGGAGATGTGGCGCACGTGCAATCGACGTCTGCTCATGAGGAATTCTAGATGTTTCTCTTATTTATTTTTTCCAAGTAACATCATGTTCTCAAACTTTCGCCCTCTATCACAAACAGTAGTGTTACACTCTCACTGAGTTTAAGCTCTGTGTGATGCATAGCCTATTTTGCGCAAATTAAAAAAGAAAAAACAAACGTGTTTTTTTTTTCTTTCTTTTGTGAACGTTTGGCACAACTTCGGGGTGCATTGGCTCGTGTAGTACCGGGAGGTTGGATAAATTCAACAAAGCTTAACCTGATTTGTATCGTGGAAATGGAGCGTAATAGTAAAGTTACGGGATTAGAAAAGAGCTGCATAAATGACGAGGACAAGACGACACATCTGTCGTCCTGTCCTCGTTATTAATGCAATTCTCCGCTAACACCTGAACTCGGTTAAGGTCGACGTTACGGCAGCGATCACGTCACCATGCATTTGCTAGCATCGTCAACACAGCAAATTTGACGGTCAAAGCCGCTGTGCGCGCAATCAACCCGTAAACAATATGTTTTAAAAAGTAATGCTAAGAATCATAATTGAAATGTTTGCGATAATAATAGTGTTCATCATGTTAATTCTGAATGGCATGACGATTATATTGATAACTTTTATGCTCATGACTGTTGTCACAACTACGATGGGGATGACGGTAAGCATAAAAATTATAATAAAGGCGATGATGATATTGATAAGGTTCAACAAAAACTCATGTTTATAAAATATGGTAATATCTCTTTCCTTCTTCACCACAACGCACACACTTTTTGCTTTATTTTTTGCTCATTCACACTTGCTCTTACACGGTGGCAATGTTTGGGTTGTTCTCATAGAGCAGGCGGCGATCTTCAAAGGTTTCCTTACTTTTCGGCAAGAACGGGCTTTGTGTTGAACGACTTGCCGTAGGATTGATTTTTTCAAGAATATCCTATATTAAATTCGCCAGGACATTTGCATGGTTTGTCGAACCCTTCCTCGCTTCAATCCAGACGGAAAAAAGGACGATTAAAAGTACCTAGTTTTTTTTTGTTTTTTTAATCTACCTATTTGTCCGTTTATCTTGAATCGCTCGTGAAACACTGACGTTTAATTTTCTTTTTTCCCTGCTGGTGCATGAAGGAAATATATTACCCGAAAACTGCATTGAGAACATTTTTTTTATTTGTATGCCGCTGAATATTTTTATGGCAGAAAAAGAAAAAGAGACAGAATGAAAAAAAAAACGGAGAAAGATAAAGAGAGACGGAGAGAAAGGGATGCAGAGAGAGGAAGAGAGAGAGAGAGAGAGAGAGGAAAAGGCAAACAAATTTATGTTTTATTTTGTATTTTCATTTTGTATTTTGTTCACTCTTTTTCGTATTATGTTTGGGTGTTCGTTTCGTTCTGCTTTGTTACCTTTTGTGTCAATTCTATTTCATAGCTGATAGCTGATACAACCACCAACAAAATACTGGACAATGAGTATGATGATAAAAAATAAACGTAATAGTACCTGGGCCGCAGCTGCTCATGCAAGAGTTACCAACTGGAAGCAGCAAACTTGTGGCCAGCGCGCATTCTTTTTGATAAGGCAGCGTTTTAGACAAGGCATTTCAGACTTTTAAATCACGTGAAATAAGAATTTTCCTGATAAATTACTTGCGCTTATACCTGCTCCAGGTTTCCGTCATAATAAAATTTGAAAATGAGCTCATCAGATGAGGCTTTCCTGACGCCTTGACAGCACGGAGCGGAAAAGTAGATAATTAGTTTTTTTAACAGTATCACTGTAACACTACAATAAAAATATTTAAAAGCAGAGGATACTTTTTCTGGACCTCCAAAAACTGAGCGTATTCCTGCACGAAAACGGAGGTATGCTTACTTAAACTCAGGTGTACATGTTACCTGTTTAGACCGTCCACATGCCAAAGGCAACGGCGCAGCGTTTCTTAGTTTCAGCCAACAAAATATTTGTTCAACATGCTGGTTTTTACCTTGTTCTCAGTTTTTTTAAATTATTATTATGTATTATATCAGTTGTTAGTCGGCGCCAGTTTGTCATGCATGTACCTTCTTTGCACAGTCCTTTGTGCGTGTGATTTTCATTATGCAGAGATCAAGTACCTATCGTATCACAATGTTAGCTAAGATAATCAGACACCGTTATAACGCTAGCTCGGTGTCCGAGAGCCTTTGATTGTCTAGGCAGCGTTGGCACAAAGTGGTGGTGGAAGGCTTCACCCTTCATAGTGCCAATTCAATGAAAGCAGCTGCGGGAGATGCAGCCTTCACTTTTCTACCGTTATGCTTGCACCACGCCGTTGTTTGAGTAATCAATATCTGGGAAAATGCAGCTATTGCGTGCATTATTACGCGGTCGGAACGGTTGTGAGTGCCTTCTCTGCATATTGTAATCATTGAATTGAACGTTAGGCTTCCAAAGCTCTCTTTCTATGAAAATAAAATAGTATGAGAGGCCGAGAAGAAAAAAAAGTGATTGCGAAATGTGCTATCTTGAGAACACGCACGTGAGTGAATTGGAATAAATGCAAGTGGCTATAAGATGGTCATTTGTGCGCGTGTCACTTTATACGTTTTTTTATTTGCGTTTGTAAGGGGGATATATTTTGAGGCAATAGCTGCCGTGCAGACGCCGCAATACCAGATAAATTGTCATTCTACTAACATTTGTAATGAACCGTGAGGATGAATTAAGCATTTTATAAACCATTATGACGCCAGTTGTACGCATTATACCGAAAGCTATTTAGGCACCATAGCGTCACAATATTATTCAAACCACGGTACGTTCAGCAGAAACAGGTGATCAGTGGCCTTCCCAACGATTTCCTTTTTTGTTGCATAGTTGAAAGGTTGTTATCAAAAGTGCTAGTTACACGTGCTTCCGTGGATTCAAAGCATAGGCACTAACGTATGGCGTACGACACCGATATACGTTAATAAAATGCTGAAAAATTTATAATGTTGTTTGTGTTTTCTGCGTCGCTCAGAGTAAGTTTTTATTTCTTAAAACAGCACCAATATGAATTGTTTCACAAAAAAATATAAAAGAAAAAAGTGCTGCTCATTTTAATTGACGTTAAACAGTGAAGATGAGGATGAAGTAAAAGGTAACCCATAAGACACACTTATGGCTCTCACCTAGATTTTATTCGTATCGGCATCTAGTATAAATAGCGTGCATGCCACCCAGATAAACCATGAAAAAAAAAACGACGGAAGAAAATGTTTTGTGTTTTTGAATGGTTTATTTATGTTAACATGCGTGCTATTTATACTAGATGCCAACATGAATAATCTTCAGTTGAGAGTCAGCGATGTGTCCTGTCGTTTACCTCTTACTTTGCCCTCGTCTTCGTTTAGTTTTTGTTTTTATTACCACTTACCTTGTTTCTGGCATGCTTTATGATTAAATTTCGAAACTTTAAACGCAAAAAATATATGTATTCATGAAAACAAAAGCTACAAAGTGATTATTTTGGAATGGTTGAGGATGGTACTACCTCAAGTACATTGCTGAGTGTAATTAATTCAGAAAAACGAACTATTGATATTAACATGCTGAAAGCTGCTTCTGACAATTCTTCAATACGCGCGCATCGCACGCATACACTAACTAAAGCGCGCGATAAAAATGCATCGACGCAACGACAATGGTGCTGATGAAATTCCAGAATGAAAGATGCGGTTGATGAATTGTCACGGGAATTCCGGGCATTGTCAAGAACCTTTTTTTATATTTTAAAATATCGACTCTCGCTCGCTCACAGCGACTGCGCGCAGAATGACGACTCCGCATTCCAGAAAGCCTCATCATCACGAACCTCGCTCACTCCGAAAACAAACTCGGGGATCAACGTCAGAGTCGCTCGCAGGCGCAAACAACACCAGCAAACAAACAAACGAAAATTCGAGGACCCCCCCCCCCCCCTTAAATCGAAAGTTTTTGCAAACTCTGCAACAATGAACACTCATTTTCTTTTGAGAAGAATGCCAGTTATAATAGAAATCATTCGAAAGAGAGGCCGTCACCAGTTATATATATATATATATATATTTTTTTTTTCCTTTCAATGCGTCGTCAGTTTTCCTGTTTCGCGAGAAAAGCCTCAGAAATGTAAACTAGCGCCTTCCGCGTTCTTTTTAAATGCGGACTCGAAGCTTTTAATATACCCCCTTTCTCGTTTTATTTTTATTTCCTTTTTTTGCCCGTTATGCATCTCCCCAGAAGCAGTTTTCTCCACGGCGTCGTTCGAGAAAGGTGGAAAATCTATTCTCGCTACGGCGATACGCAAAACAGCAACCCCCCACGAGCCGGCGGCTATGGAGGCTCGCTTGCGCGCGCGCAGCCATCAGCGCGTGGAAGAAAGGAGACGCGTACACAAAGGGCTTCCGCCCTGGGACTAGGCAGCGCGTGGAACAGCGCGACCTAGCGTCGGCACTGCCTCTGCTGCTGCTGCGAGCAGCGTTCAGCAGGGGGCTTCCACAATTTCGGCTATTCAAGCTGTCTAGCAGTGAAAGCGGAGCAAGGACGGACTCGAATAATATTGCGCAGTTTCATCGAAGGCCTCAGACTGCCACCCTGCCGTTCTAAATGCATAGCATTTATCGGGCCAGCTCTTAGGCCTTGCTCGCACTGCGAAGGCATCACACGAAATAAAATTCAGACTGCAGAGAGTGCATGAGGCATGTTTTTTCCATGTACCTTGTGATATTGGTCATAAAAATATATTCTGTAGACATCTTGGTATCATCCATACGTTTAAAACAGACAAACTTGGAACATATGGTGGAAGCCCGTCCACGTATAATTTAATTTTGTCATTATGTCTGAATCGAAAACCGCGTCTTTTACACGATGTATATCAGCAATCTGATTGCGGCTTTAGGTTTTTTTGCCCCGTACATAGCATGTATACCATCGACGCTGACATCACGCGGACAACGCCACTGTGTTCTCAACAGTTTGGTGTCTGACCGTGCTGCTGGAAAAGACGACGAGTCGTGAGAAACACACGGGTTAAAGTTTTTTTGTTTTTTTACGTGATAGTGTGACGGCGTTGTCACCATGACGTTATGTCACGTAAGGCTAGGTGACTGCGCGCTTTCCTCGTGCTCACGAGGGACTGTGACGTCACGGTATGACGTGACGACACATGATCAACGTCACCTAAAAAATGTGATGTCAGGTGACATCGTGACATCATGGAGGACCTATGAATGCTATGCATTTCAAGCGACTTTGGGAGGTACAAAGAAGACAGGCATTTTTTTTTCTGTTGTCTGGAGTTTGCAACGGAATCAATTAGAATAATAACAGATAAAATTAAAAGGCGTTAATATAAGTTGTTTTTTAGTGGCGTGGATGCAAATTAGAAGTCAGTATTTGCTAAGTCGCCTTCAGTTTTATTGGACATCATTTTTACAATACTTTTTTTTTAGAAAATTAATCTGTTTCAATTGGGGTGGACAGTCGTACAATAGGAGACCGAAAGGCAGCGCAGATTTTAGAATTTTCCTCTAACTACATATGTCCCCAGAGAATTTCAACGACAACCAGAAGAAGCAATTCGATAAGTACACGTTTATTTAAACAATAATAATGCAAAAATCAACAAGACACACGTTCGTTGCTACGCTCTGATGCACACCTCTCTATTCTCTACCGCGCCACTCAGATAGTTTTGTCTTTATTTTTAGCAGGACATGAGACAAGCGACATTTCTTACATTGCGATATATTTTTGTGTTTTTCGTTGTATCTCTAATAAAAGTGAACAGTAAAGCATGCGATTCATTAGGCCACCTGCTATATTTCTGCTTTACGGTGTCTTTCCATTATTGTTGCACATTATCGTGGGTATGCTGCACATATACACGAGAAAGTACAATGGTTACGCTCTAAAATGCTTCACCTAGAATGACTTCTTATGTGTTAACTTTAGCGACAATTTAGTTGAATTAAAGCTCCAGTCGGGATAGAGAGCACCGAATATAAGGGTTTATGAAGTATTAGATTGGAAATTGTGAATGCAAATTCGGGCTTCTAAAAGAGAAATCTACATAAGCGTTATGGAATATACAAATTAATCGGAGTCTTGATTCTGGTGGAATTAAATAGACTACCCCAAAATGTAGCTGCCATTAAAAAAAGAAAGAGAACCATAGATTATCTTAACAAATTGTTAAATAACGTGAAGTGACGGACCTTTCAGGCATATCATACAATCTAGAAAAGGCGACAGTACACACTGTGCAGTCACGGATGGCTGAAACTCACGCGCAACAAAAATTAAAACCATTTTCCGCTTTTTTTTAGCCAAATAACAATGTTGAAAAACATTTCGGCACTTCCATTTTTGTTTACTCGTAATCCAATATAAGGTTGGTTTTTATTTTAGTACATTTTGAACTCCGCAAAAAGCCTGAATCACAAGAAGCAATTAAGTTTTTCTTTGTTGTCGGATTGCATTCAACTGTGTTTTCTAGCTTGCCAAGCACACTAATACAAAGTACAAAAATAAATATATATATATTTTTTCTCACTGTAATTTTACATGTTAAAAATACTAAAAGGATGATGGAATTTAATAAGAAATGAAATGGCGAGCCCCATAACCTGATGAAGCCTAATATTCGTGCAATAAGAATAAAAACTGGAGGTGATAATGTAATTAATGCAAATGTGCAGGTGTACTGCAAAAGAATAATGATATTTTTGGTCATTATTCTAGACTAGCGCTACAACACGTAGCTGTGTTTGAAGATTTGTGTCTATCTTTTGTCCTCCATGTTCCGCCTCTCCGGGGATTATTATGGTCATAAAACTGGAGGTGTTTGTTAATTAAATCAAGTTTCGTCGTAGATTCAATTGAATCTTCCAAACTCAGCTACGCTTTACGCTCGAATATGTGCGTTTTAATACTCAAGCTATTAACCTCCGCAATAATCAAGTTATTGAGTTTGAGATATCAAAATTATTAGAGTATACTTTTTTTTTTGCAATTTAGAAAACCACGTTGCCTGATTATATTTGTGTTTTGTATTCGGAAATAATAAATGAAACAAAAAGTAGTCATATACTGTAGGAATATTTTAACTCACAAATTTTATGAAACCAGGAAAATAAAAAAGGCACTCCAAACCTTTTTTTTTACTGCACAGTGGTTGAAATAGCATAAATTATTAGACAGAGGATATCCATGTCATACAGTTTTATAACAATAAAGCTTCTGCCTTCATTTTGTGAGTGTAAGGTAGTATCATTGTAACAATTCAGGTGTAATAATCGTTTTGGTGTCGCCATCATCTATTATAACTTCAAATAGGTAACCACATAACAAAATGCCGATAACCTTTATATAAAAAAGGTTATGTTTTACAGAAAATTGGAACAGTGCGACAAAGGTATGTGCACTGACTACCACTGCCAATATGTAGGTGTTACTGAATATTAAAGGCATACTTGGCCAGTGCAAATGGAAATAAAGTTTGTCTAACGAAAGCCCCATAACATACATAACAATTTGTTTATGCTTCGAATTTACTGAAACGCGCTTTAAGGCACAGGTCTCGTACCCTGGCGCTCAAAAACCAAACAGCGTTCAGCGTTGCTTTATCTGTCTTAGGTAAAACAAACCGCCGGAGCAACTCATACAATTAAAAGTTAGAACACATCTTTTGCAGAATTTGATATCTCGTGGTGTGGTTCGATACCCCAAAAACACGACGAGTAATCCGGCGATTAAAAAACGCTTCAGCTTTTTTTTATACGCACGAACAACTTAAGATTTGCCGGACGGGACTTATTATCCTCAGGCTCCTCGCTCCGTAATTTGAAGGTTTTTGCAGCAAATACTATATAAAACCTACACACTTTCCGCGTTAAATAATCGCCTCTTACATTTTGCGACTTATTTCGAGCATATGGCGAAAGAACAACGGGTCAAATGTACTCAGGATGGAAGTGTTCCTGGAGTATCCGATAGATGGCGCCTGTGTATTCTTTCGTCGTAAGTGTTGGGACGCGGTTGTAACGTAGTCCGTCACACTTAAACGCACATGTCCGAGCCAGCCTTTAAGCTGTCACTAAGTATAGACTAGTTCATTTTCGGCGTCGTCTAGGGAACTACGCTGCCTGGAACTCGTCTCAAACTGGAAAGTTTAGCGTCCTATTCTACCCATTCACCGAAAGGGGTCCCGACGTGGCCACATATGACGTCACAAAAGCCGTAGTGTCGCGCTGTCGAATGTCGCGCTCCTGGCGGTCGGTCGTAAAAGTTTTGGCAAGAAAAAGAAAAGCATGAGCAAACGTCGCAAGTGTCTTTTTCGTAGCAGCGTTCCAACTGCCTGTTGTCGAAGCTTCCGCGGACTGTCATTTGGACGTGGTAAACAACATCGTTCGGAAACGCGTTCTAGGAACCATACTACAAAGCTGAGCGACGAAAGAACGACTCACCGGCTCTGACGTGGACGTCGCCGCTGACGATGGCGCCGACGGGGTTCTTGGCGCCGCAGCGGTACACGGCCGCGTGGATGTCTTGCCGGAAGTCCTCGGCGCGAAAGGGCGAGAACACGAGGGCGCCGTCCTGCCGGACGTGACGTAGTCCCGGGATGTCCGGCATGGGACCCGGAGCCCCGACCCGAGCCCACCAGATCTCGGGAGGAGGAGTGCCCTGGACCTCGCAGGGAATCGCCGTCTCCGTCGAGTTGAGGAACTCCACTCGAGACGGTGGCGTCGAGCTGAAGGTTGGGCCGCGCCGTTCCTGCCTCGCGCCGTCCGCTGCTGCGGCAATGAAAGAGAGAAAAATAGGGTTGCTTAGATGCTTAATTTAATTACGCATTTGATACGCAATACACGTCACAGCGTACGTTTAATAAAATGCAGTGAGAAACTTTTCTTTTCGAAAGCCCATAGAGCAAAGAATGATATTTGAAAGGTGAAAGATGCAACAAAACTATGTAAAAAAGTAAAACAAGATCTACGCTATTATTGCACCTAATTAGTGCAAAACTAATAAATAAAAATAATGCACACTGAATGAGTGTCACCATGGCAATTAACTTCGCCAGTGACGTCGTATCCGTCCATGACGTTAGATTTCTCCCTGGTTGCTGTCAGAAACTAACTCTACTCAATCTAACCAAATATATCTAAGCACAAAAAATGAAAGCCGTTTACAACTCCCTGTAACGCCTGAATTAGAGCGCAGCTCTTGAGGAGGAGGATGGAAGGGTACTGAGGGGAGCGTATACCCATCCTCCCTCCTCCTCACCTCGTCATCCGGCCTGCTACTCCGCCACGGGGGCCACGTGGCCCCTGTGAGGTCACGTGACCCCCGTGACGTCACGGGGGTCACGTGACCTCACGTGACCCCCTGCGCTCTAAGAAAGAACGTCTCCGTTTGGCGAGAAGAGGATACTTTACCACAGATGCACAGTTAATTAGGGAAAAGCATCCTGAGATTGCCACCACGAAGATATTCACAATTTTAGCTTCATTAATGCGAGACGCATTAACTGTCCCACGGAGAGAACTGACGTAATCAGGTTTTGAAGCCACGCCAAATTGCAACTTCTCCTGTCCCAATAAAGCGAAACTCTGTCGTCTGAGGCAGCGATCTGATGGATAGGCCCCCATTAGCTGGCGTGCGTCATAGTTTCAAGGAACGAGGTTCCCATTGGCTCACGCGCGGCGTAGTTCCAAGGAACGCCACCCGAGAAACCCTCTCCACGGCGGCGCAGCGCACGCAGCGGCCCGCCCGCCAGTAACAAGTGCGGGCCTTGCCGCTGAGGTCGCACGGTCAAACTCCGGAAGGCGGCAAGGCCGAGCCCGCGCGGCGCGGCCACTTCACGAGAGCGCGCGCTCGGCCGTCAGCCGTTGCCTCGACAGTAACGAAACGTGGCCGTCCACGCCACTACGCCACAGATGAATTAAGGGAGCGGAAGAACGACATTCATGTTTTCGCATTCACAACTCATAACGAAGTGCTTAGGTGTCCTCGGAATGTTTTTCCGGAACCGTCATGCGAAAAGAAGGATGATCCCTTTCAGATTACCGCCTACTTGACTGGTTCGTTTGTCATGAAGCTTTAGCTGCTGTTTTGCGCTCTCTTTGTAAACTTACACCAGAAAGGTCATCATAACTCATAATATTCATGTGCGACTTAGCAGAGTAGCGTGGAACCTTGTAATCATTACCCCCCCCCCCTCCAAAAAAAAAAGAAAAACAAAAAAAAAGAAAACAACGTTGTTGAAGTTGACAGAATTTTTAACCCTTATTTTGTAGATTAAATAAGAGTTTATATATTAAATACGCCTTAGCGAACTTATCGTGAATCATGGAAGGCTGCTCGCTCACGGCAAAGCCCATTTAGTTGCGCCCGCATTACAAATCGCATTACCGAGCAGCTTCCCTGCAGAGGATACTCCACCGCATAGATATGCTTAATGTGGGGAAGTCAACTCTAATTGTAAAAGGGCCAGATGCCCCACTTTACATTTGTCACTTTGAATGGCGCTGTCTCCCTGCGGAATATCTGATCAACCCCCGAAATGTTAACAATGTTCACCCAAATGCGGTCGTTCAGGACGTAAATGATTGGACGCGTCCACTGGTCGTTATCAAAATTCAGACATTTAAAAGAAGGAAACCTGAACCTCTTCAACGGAACGCTTTCTTAATCCCCAAGAATTATTTTATTCAGCTAAGGCGTATAAATATCTACCTCAAACTTGAAGCTGATATTTAATGCATAATATACATTTGAAACTTTAAAATTTATTGAAAGGGGGAACTCCAGTATTTTTGTCTTTGAGTTGATATTTTCGGAAATATGTCAAGGGCACGAGTGCAAGGATATAAATACCGAATTAAGCCATTTCAGTAAGACATTTGCAGCCAGTCTTCAAAATACGTAAAAAAACTGAAAAAATACCCTCAAACAAAAACTGCTTTGTGCAATATATTGGTACTTTTTCGGCTGTCACAGCATTCGTTACCGGCACAATGTTGTCTGCAAGTCGACCTGGAAGCGACACAACATCTCCGGGCTTTTCTCGCAGACAGTAACACCTTTCACACTGTGAGAAATCCGGGGTCCGATTTGAGCCAAGGTTAAAGCGAAAGCGTTTCAGGCTGATTACGACGTGGCACCGCTGCTTGTACGTAAACAAAAAAAAAGTAAGAAATTTCGAACCCGTTTGCGACTTCGTAATCAGGCAAAATTTTGTTGAGAACGTCTCACCAACACACAAATGGCGAGAAACGTCCCACGTCCTCTGAGACGCTTGTTTTCAGCACTCGTTCACCCACCGGTCAATGCAAGTTTGTGCATGAAATCAGGCACTTGAGATTTGGCAAACATTACGCGAGTTGTCAATCGCTTCCAATGTGAGATAGCAGACGATAACGATTTCTGCCTGCGTCCGATATCACTTCACCGTGGCGGTCGCTTCGTAGGAGACGGTCATCTTTTTCTTTACCGATCTGTTAGAAGTCAACACACGGCGTATTTTCGTTTTATTTCCGTCTGCGGATGACGAGTGGAAGAACCAGCAAATTGTATAACCGACTAGCTGAGTTTTACCCCCGTTGCGAATGACGTTTCGTAGCTGACGAGCCGGGTTCTTCGCTAGCGTTAGCCGACGAACTGTCCAGGAAAGCCATGTTAGCGCGCTCAGCTGTATGCAGATTAGATCTCGTTCCCGCGGTGACAACAATCGGATTCGTTGTTTTAACGCTCTCCGTGATCGACTTTTTTTTGTGTGCGCGTTTTTATTTGTTGTTTGGCATCAATTCGGACGTATTTCACTCTTCTTTTCGAACCAGCGCCGACTTCGGACCTGGATTTGGAACGCCCAGATCTCGATCTGCCGTACTTTTTGCCGGAGCCGAGCGGAACCCGATCTCTGAGGGGCACGCAACCTCCTTCCAGCCTTAACGAGCATGAAGGGGAACGGCGGGCGGGCGACAGGCGGGGGATCGGAGGGTACAGGCGCTTTCCTGTAATGACGAGAGCCCAGCGGGATGGAGAAGGCCGGGAAGACAGTCGGCCACCCCCGAAGGCTCGACGTCTTCCGGCTGGTAGAGTCGGAGGGGCGGTAAATCCGCACGGATCGCATGCTCCGTTGCGGATTTAAAGTAGCGATCGAAGACGACCAGTGTAATTCACCATTAAAGTGTTGTGATTCCCTGAAATTAGATATGGGTAGAAGCTAAGGGAGAGAAGAAGATGGCAGCGCGCGGAGACGTCGGTGCAAGAAGCTTTGGGTGCTTCCCTGGACATCATTTGCGAAAAAGAAAATCGGCGAGAGTCCGACCGCCGATTCCTCGCCGAATTTTTCGCCAAGTGTTCAGATTACTCACTTTCTGAACGCGTTGGAAAGACAAGCGCCAGCTGTCCGGCGTCCGCGTTCATGCATGTTTGACAACACTGAGTAAAGACAAAAGCAACAAGCTTTGCGTCTACGGACTATTCGCTTCAACCAGAGATCGGTGCTCTGACATCCCCACACGGTCTCATCGCCTCCTCTTCCTCAATGTCTAGCCGTAGAGTCGCTCCGCTACAGATGCAATTGCGGATGCGGTCAATAAAAACACCGAAGTACGAGTCAAGAAGGAAGAAGCATCAACGTACTAGTTCACGCCCTGCGTTTTATATTCTCTCAACGAATGAATATATATACGGGGTGTTTTTTAACTTAACAGAATTTTTTAAAAACAAACCATGAAAGCTAGGTTAATGCGCCCTGCGCAGGTATGAGTTATACGGCCAGGGGACATAATATAGGAGGCTAATCGTAACGATCAGTCGGTTAATTGAGTTAAAAAAAATTCGTTAGCGACCTTTTTAATTATTGAAACTAGACATGTAGTTCCAATTAGAAACTTGCTCAGCGTCATCGAAAACCACTAAATCAGTCATTTTCATACCGACTTTGAACGCGTGAGAAGCGTAGTAGTGCACCTAAAGTTACCGGCTCATGGAGCAGGTACAAGGCTGGGGCTAGATAAGAGACGGAAAAAGTGCGCGGGCGCCTTACACTCAACCGCTAGCTTTGTACGCGCTCCACGAGGCGCTAACTTTAGTGCGCTTCTACCTACTCCACGCATTCAAGAGTCGTTATGAAAATTACTGATTTAGTGGTTTTCGTTGACGCTTGAGCAAGTTTCTAATTGGAACTAAATGTCTATTTTCATTAATTAAAAAGTTCATTATCGAATTTTAACTTAATTAGCCGACTGATTGTTACGATTAGCTTCCTATAATATGTCCCCCTTGCCGTATAACTAACCTGTGCAGACCGCATTATTCTACCTTTCATGGTTTTTAAAACAAATTCTGTTAAGATTAAAAAAAACACCCTGTATATATATATATTCTGCATAAGCGTGCAAATTTTGTAGGCGCAAATTGGTTTTGAAATAAGGTTCTGCTTTGGGCTGCTGTTGTGGCGATTTAATATGTTCAGAGAATAACTCCGTCGGTTGTGAACAGATTGTCTGCCATGGTGTGCAATTTCCTGATTTATGTTTAGTGAAGAACATCGTTTTAAGAATAAGTTTCGAAATAGTAGCCATATTTAAGACAGCCTTTGTCTACAAAAAGGTAAATGTGTGAAGTCGTCATACTTTTTACACACGGTTCTATTTACAGTGAGAAGAAGTTAACTAACACCGCCGTGCAACGAAATTTCTACCAAATAAACGAAATTACTTAAATTAAGAAAACAAACGAAAGGTAAAGTGTTAAAAAAATAGTCGCGTTCAGTATGGACTAAATACTGGTATCAATCCTGTGTAAGTATTGGCAAAGTGATACTTCAAACAATAAGATAATGAACCGAAATCTTCAGCTCGAATTATTCTAACACTTTATGACGAAATGACACGAAGGTGTCCGCATTAGATGAAATTAACTTTTCAAAGAAGGACTTTGAGGTGTACGTAAATGTACTGCTCACACCAGAAGTCCTCCTTATATTTTCATCTGCTGAATCCCATAACATGACAGCTATCGAAGTTTCCGTGACAACGCGTCGGTCTCACAAGTTAACCAAGCACGCATATCAACCAGCACAACCACATCACATACAGTCTAGCGTCATCGATTCTAGACAAACTTTATACAGCGAAGTCAAAATAGAAACCAAAAGAGGTGATGCATTCTTTTTAAAGGCTTCAACACCGTCATTGCTGTAAACAATATACTCACTAGAAGAGCAACCTCTGCATGACGTGCATCACGCCAACTTCCAGCACCGAGACGAACCCTTCCAAAACAAAAGCCTGCACGCAACTTGTCAGAAACAACAACATAAAAAAACGACCCAATATTCAATGTCGTACTCTCGAAATATCCACCATTTTTGTTTACTTATTCATTTTTAATTTTTACCTTCTTTATTTTTGTATTAATATTTTGTGTTACCTCGAACCCGTACTCCCCGGTGCTGATCGAAAACTGCTCCACTCTCTGCTGTTTCCGCTCGTCGCTGATTTTTTTTCTATATTCCCATTTTTTAGCTCGTCATTTTGGGTTCTATGTTTGGTCGATTTTCTCGCCAGGCTTCCGGCGGAAAGTGCGTTATTTTGAGAGCGAGAAAGAATGAGAAAGCGAGCGAGAGATAAAAAGAGCGGGATAGAGAAAGAGCTAGCGGCACATTTTTATCCCTGGTTTTAGTTTAATATTGCTTTTACGAAGGCGAACTCGTGTGTCAAAACTTGGGAAGGCGCCTTCCCCGTCCTTCTCGCCTCTGGGCCTGGCTGCAATAACGCGCCGGACAGCTTATTGTACGTCGATAGAGATCGATACATACAACAACCGAGCTCTCCGCACACGCCCATAACTCTGCAAGCTCGAACCGAGCGTCTATCGCGCCCGGCCCCGCCCCGCGCCTGGTCTATACAATAAAAATGGCTTCCGTCGAAGAAACTAGAACAATCAAGACTAAAACTGGTAGGGGTCGCGATACGGGCTCATTCGAGCTTATTTTTAACGTTGTGTCTTCCGGCATGGAACTTAGTAGAGACAAATCGATGTCGGAACATAACAGAAACTGCGCAAAATTTCATAGTTGTCGCAGAAGTTTCGGTGGTGCACTTTTGGGATAGTCAATATTAGTGGCTGTGATAGTAATTTGTTTTTGATTCTTTAAATATTCATTGGTTTCCCCCTCACGAAAGCACTTTTATGCTTGTTCGTGGGATAAGAACGCCTTCAGGTAGTTATAGGGAATTATTCAAAAAACAGATATCACATTTATCTCTGCGATGATGGCCAGTTATCATTAAGGTAAAAAACATGAGTCAATTGCGAAAATTTCTAAATCAAGATACAAGTGTTTCCACTATGCATGCATGAAGTTTGAATATATTGATTGTCTGTACACAATTCATGTACCCCACCCACCCTTTTTGCATAAGCCTAACGGCGCAGCAAGTATTTGTATAAACAAAAAATAAATATACAAACAATCACTGTTTGATTGCTTATATAGTGTAACGATACTTCAATTTCCCTATAATCATAACGCTGATTGTTACTGATTACAAAATTCGTGCCCCCACGTGCTTTCTACTATATTACTGGTGAATAAACAATAATAAAGCATTCTTTAAGAAGGTCATTGAAGTTCCCAAACAACCATAAAACTCTCTTTTAAAATTTCTTACTATCAATATGAATAAATCAGTGATTTTTTTATAAGATATGTCGTGCAAGTAGGCATTCACTTTCCGTGCCAGCTCCTTTCAGAATACATAAACAAGCTTGACTCTCCGCAGTATTCGGTTCCGACAAACTGTTACGTGCTACGGTAGAAGAGAAGTATAATAAACAGGCGAGCTTGTTAACGTTACGCATGAATAAAACCAGAGACGACGTACGGAAAAAGACAAAAAGGGGAAAAAGGACGACGAAGGGGACGAACGTGTGTGTTTAATAATAATAATAAAAATCAGCAGAACCCATCCTTTGGGAATGATTATCTACGTTAATGCGAATAGCATCAAACGGTGCGGAGTTTTGCGCGTTCGTCAGGTGGCCGGCACACTCTAGATACGCCAGCCCACTCTTGAGGCGATTCTAAATTTGTTGACACTTTCACAGCCCTGCGCACGATCTCCGCAGCCCAGCACGTGCGTTTGTGTCACTTAGGAAGGCGAGCAAAGCACGCGCCATACGCACAAACACTCAAAATGGTACCGACCAGACTTTCTGGCGTCTCAGCTAGTCTCAACCAACGGTACTCTAAACGGTTGTTTATATCTTTACCATAGGACGCGCTTACAGCGCTGTCACAGCTACCGGTGCGCGCGCGTTCCATGCACGAGGGCTCATTCCGCTCTCGTGAGGCTGAGCTAGAGGTCTCCCGAGCGCAGGAGAGGGTGAGCTAGAGGGAGAGGGTGAGCGCGGGAGAGGGTGAGCTAGCTCCTCGTGCATGGAACGCGCGCGCACCGGTAGCTGTGACAGCGCTGCAAAGCGCGTCCTATGGTAAAGATATAAACAAATGTTTAGAGTGCGGTGAATGACTGCCTTCATAGCTCTGTGGTTAGCGCGTCTGCCTGCTGATCAAAGGGTCAACGGTTCGAATCCCAGCCGGCGCCGGTCTTTTTTATTTATTTATCGACCCGCGGCGTAAGAGGTTAGATAGCCAGATAGATATATAGATAGATAGATAGATAGATACATAGACGAAAAGTGCGTGAAGTATCCAAAGAATGCTATTCGCATTAATATTCGCATTAATAATAACTTTATCTACATCAAACGATGGGGTCCCCAAGGGGAAAAAAAATCCTTGTCCCCTTTGTCTTCTGTAGCCTCCAATTAGAATCATGTGTCATTGCAACGATTCACGCCGGCGACGCTGATTACAGCCATACGTCTTAGAAGCAAACACTTGAGACGGTCAGGCTAATCATAGTGAAACCACATCTGTACCTTTACACAGCCCACCTTCAGAAAATACGTCCTCTGAAAGACAGCTTTTTCTACCAAAATACATTGCTCTCCTTCCCCTCCCCCTTTTTTCTCCCTTACCTTTCCCCGTCAACCCGCTCCATTCTACCTATACTCAATTCTGCCCCAAGTAGACAGTGCGGTGGAAGCTATGCGTTTGTGGGACCAATCATACGCCTATCTTCCACCCCCTGTTTACGCTCGACCCTATCAAGACTGGGAGAGAGTGGGGTCAAGTGATGAAAGAGAGACGACTGAGTAGTCCGCCAAGCACGCAGCTCCCCCCGCATTGTGAGCTTAGCCGTAAACAAGGTATAGTGCTCAGCGCAAGGTTTTCAATTACACCCCTGCAGCGCACACGACCCCCTCTTGCCCACTCTCTCTCTAATTCTCTCTCCTCCCTTACGGCTTCAGTCGCCAGCTGCGGAGAGCTGCGCGTCCATTTTATTTTTTCCCCAGCCTTGTCGAGGTTTCAGCGGGACGTGATTACGCGAAGCGCCAACAGCCGTGAATATTCAAATATTAAAACTCCTGCCTGGGGTTGTTGTCCTACCGAGCACAACGAGCCGGTCCGACGGACGTTTAGGGATAAGGCAAACAAACACACGCCCGCGCGTGTTAGCAAGCAGTTGAAAGCTTGAGACGAAAGAATATACAAAATAAAATTCATACGGACGCGCCTGTAGTTATGACCCGTGTACTGCATTAGGTATTAAGCGTCGGTCTTGTTTGCGCTTTCAGAGGAGAAGTAAAGAAATAATTTTTAGCGAATATTCGACGTTTCGTTGAGATAAGCCAAATGGTTACGTTTTTGTTTTTGCTTTAGTTTTGTAGTTGTTATGGGTCGGACGTTTTCGACACTGCTCGAACTGATGTAACGTTTAACGGGATTGAGAAATAAAAAGGTTTTAGTTGATAGTTTCGTTAACTCCGACAACCCCACTCGATACTCCACCGTTGCATTTGCTCGTGCATCTTGTTGGTATCGAGAATCCTTATCAGGGTAATCAGAACTTTCTTCTAAAACTCTATGTTGTCGTATAAATTGCAACAGGTTTGCGCTATATAAGCTCGTAATATTAAAAAACAAAATGGCGCATTAGTGAAGTAAAGTTTGTCCACGTTAAAAAATAAGAATCGAATCCTTGTGCAATGACTACGTCATGGCTAATTTTTTTTATTGAAGCGTAGGGTTAATTTAGTGTTAACCATCCTCGTAAAGAGGGTAGTGTCATGAGGGTGCATTATTAAAAAAAAAAGATAGATTGAGCAAATGAACCGTTAAAATATTGAAATATTTGATCAACAAGATTTATTTTTATGTGCCCTGTTATTCAATTGATATTTTCAACACTATTTATTTAAACAGTTAATTTCACTCTACACGTGTGTAAAAGGCTCAAATAGGCAGCGAATTCGCGTTATAGAATCAAGTGAAAGGAAGGAAGAGTTAGTTTTTTGAAGGAAACACAAAAATGTAAACCTAAATGTGAAAAAAATTGTTTTTGTTGTTATCATCATCATCATTTATTTTCCTTGAGGGCCCGTGGGGCATTATACAAGGGGGTGGCAATAGAACAAAAACAAATAGAACAGTAAACACAATTATAACACTGTAAGCTAGCTAGGTTGGTTAGATAAAGAGAGGGTAATGGCTTCAACAAATTTAGTAGTATCATTAATAGAAACGATGTTATGAGGTAGTGAATTCCAATCCTCGATGGCCAATGGTAGTGTGGAAGTCTGGTGAGAAACAGTTGATGATCGAATTGGACGTAATTTACATAGGTGATCTAGACGCGGGAAAATACGATGGGGAGGTGATAGCAGTGATTCTTTGAGGTGGCTATTGTGATAAAAAATTCGATGGAGGAGAGAAAGGCGTGATACTCGGCGGCGAAGGGAAAGTGAATGAAGGTTAGCTGATTGGCGTAATCCTGATATGCTGGTATATGGTGAGTAGTCGTTATAAATAAAACGAAGGGCTCTGTTTTGTACGGATTCTAGATTATTTGCAAGGTAGGACTGCCATGGGGACCATATAGATGAGGCGTATTCTAACTTCGATCTTATAAGGGTAGTATACGCTAGTCGTTTTACGGAGGGTGTAGCAAGTTTGAGGTTACAGGCGCGCAAATATCCGAGAGAACGGTTAGTATCAGAAATAACAGAAGTTATGTGAGTAGTCCATGATAGGTCAGAGGTGAGATGAACACCCAGGTATTTATAAGATGAGCATGCTATTACTTGAGTGTTAGTGAGGTAATACGAAAATGGTGTGGCACGCGAACTGCGGGAAAATGATAGGGATCTACATTTATTGAAGTTTAACGTCATCTGCCATTTTTCACACCAATGGATTACAGATTCAAGGTCTTCCTGGAGAGCATGATGATCATGGTATGAAAGAATGGGTCGGTAAATGACACAATCGTCGGCGAACAGGCGCACAGAAGAAGCTATATTAAGGTGGAGATCATTAATATAGATTAGGAACAGAAGGGGGCCAAGTACGGTTCCCTGGGGGACACCTGACGTTACGGTAGAGATGGGAGATTTTACGTTGTTAACGGAGGAATATTGCTTACGGTTAATTAGGAATTCAGAAATCCACTTAACAACAGAGGGATGAATATTAATATCGTTAAGCTTTGTTAAAAGACGTTGGTGGGGTACTTTGTCGAATGCTTTGGAAAAGTCAATGAAAATGGCGTCAGTCTGAATATTCGAATCGAAGCTTGAATAAATATCAGTAAGGAAGGCGGTTAGCTGGGTTTCACAAGAGTAAGATTTACGAAATCCGTGTTGATGTTTAAAAAGAAGGTTATGAGAGTCAAGAAAGTTTATTATATTTGAGTAAAGTATATGCTCCATGAGCTTAGATGGAACACTGGTGAGAGAGATGGGACGGTAATTACTTATTAGTTGGCGATCACCAGTTTTGTGAACAGGTATTACGTTAGCTATTTTCCAGTCACGTGGAACTATGGAAAGCGTGAGCGATTGTGAGAATATGTCACAGAGGAAAACAGAGGAAATGTGTTTAGTGTTTATTAATACCTTCGAATTAATTTGGTCGTCTCCAGAGCTCGAGGAGACCTTTAGGTTTTCTATTGCTTTCAATACGCCTGCGTGGTCAATTATGATAGGATTCATCTGAGGGTGAGATAATGGGCATGAGTCGGGAACGTTTAGCAAGTCTTCGTTAGTAAAGATTGATGTGAAGAAATTGTTAAGGTAAAGAGCGCTATCTTCGTCTGAAAGTGGGATGCCGTTGTCGTTTATGAACTGCAAAGGAAGAGACAGAGCTGGGTTGACCACTTTCCAGAACTTTTGGGTTTATTTGTTAAAATGTTGGGGAGGTCGTGAGTATAAAACTTGGTTTTAGCATCAGTAATGGCGGTTTTGTATGTTCTAGCACACGCATGATATGCATCCCACGAGGCTGAATTGTTGACAGATTTCGCTCGTTTATAAAGTCGCCTTTTCTTGTTAGCATGACTATGCACCGTTTTGTTATACCATGGATGACAGTTATCAGATATGATGCGGGTCAGTGGGATGAAGCGCTCAACTAGGTGGGTTAAGGAAATGTTTAAGGAAAGAAAATGGGCAGTGTCATGCAAGGAAAAATGGGGGGAATGCCGCCAGATTACAAAGAAAGTACGATACACGTGGACGCAAGCAGCTATCAGGCTGTTTATAGTCTGTAGTATTTGCTCGGAACACCAACCACTCTTTGACTCCGGTTGCCTTCAGGAACTGGCGAGATTCGTCCAAACTACCGAACACTTTAAAAGCACTAAAGAAATGGGATTCAAACAGAGGTAACGTTTGCTGAACTACGCGACTTTGTTTGTTGTTTCCTTCGCGCTGGCTCACTCAAGAGCTAGTTCCATAGCCACCTTGACTTCACAGATGTCACAACAACTCGCTAGTTTGCTACCTCAAAATCTTTGTGTTCTCGGTGTAAACTCGCCTCTAATAGCAGCGATAGAAGGGTACACATTGATCATGGTTCATGGAGTGAGTCTAGAATATAATAGAACTTCGTGTTTGGCCCGTGGTCGTAAAATACTGCTTTCTTGAGAGCCTGAGCCAATGCATTTGAACCGCTTTGGTCCAAGATTTAAAAAAGGTACTTCAACGAAATTTGAAATAAACCTATCGTGTTCGGAAATTAAATTAATATAATCCACAATATCCGTAAATGACAATCGCACGTTTGTATTTTCAGCCGGATGGCTGTATTTTTCGCTATAAACGGCCCACTTTGGCAAGCGCTCGGAGAGCAGCCAGCAGAGAGCACGTGACATCCGGCGCGATCGTGAAGTAGACTGCCTCGGGACGAGCAAAGCTGCGGCGAGGCTGACGTAAACAGGATGCCCTTGCCGTTCCAGCCACCGAAACACTCCAGCGATCGGGCCACCACGAACAACCCCAAAGCTGTTTTTTACGAATCTTGAGTGACGGGTTAAACTTATATAATCTTGTAGAGGGACAATAGCCATGTCTGGACACACAAAAGAGAGTCCCGGTGAGAGGGAGTTCCTCCTTCCCCTCTTCTTTTGTGGTGACCGGAGGCGAGACAAGCGCTGTCACTACCTGTCAAGGCTCTTAGACGGGCAATAGAAACGAGACTTTAGCGACAGCCACCATGTGGTCTTTGCTAGTCGTTTATTACGTTCTAAAATTTCCTTTCGTGTCTTTTTAGCAAGAGATTGGTGTGCCTGATGTGATACTGTTCCTTTGAACACAAATAGATCAAGAAAGAGGCGTCGAAATTTTGTTTCCCTTTAATGCATTATTAGCACACTTTGTCGCACTATCTGCTGCTTTGCTAACAGTGTCATCACAGTAGCCCACTCATTAACTATGCGAAGATGCAGATTGTGGACTTGGGAAGAAATACACAGTAGGTATTGTGTTTTATAGCTGACTGCTATGAGTGACGTCATGGGCGTATTTGTAACAAAATTATTTAAAGCTTTCGATGGACACCCGTAGTTTCATTTATAGGCTTAGCTTTTTTCGGGGTGCGTAATGCATTCTTGTTTGGAAGGGAGTAGCACTAAAAGACGTAGGTCCAGGACGAGGAAACACACAAACCGGGCGCTGGCTTACCATTGAAAGTTTATTGCAGTGCAAAAACAGAAATAAAAAAGTAAACATTAAAAAAGGTGTATTGGGTTTCTCTAAAGTAAATGCGTTCACGAAATTATAGTACTGTGCTCATAACTCAAACATAATGCATAAAATATTGAACTCAACATCTCTTTGACGTGAACCTTTGCTTACTCGTACATCGTTCGGCACTAACAAAACACAGCGATGTCAGTAACCGTAGAATACATCAGATGTTTAGAATGTACTTCACCGCATTTGTAAAGCGCACGCTGCATTCAGAGAAAAGTAATAAAACTCGGGAATAGAAGGTAACTGAACGGTGACGTCAAGATTAATAATCTGTTTCCTAATTGGGGTGCTCGCACTAGCGCCTCGTTTACACGCTAAATTTGTAGAAACGTGAGGAGGTATTTTGCTACTGCGGGTGAGGTGCTTTTAATCAATTATGGCGAAGGGTATAAATTAAGGTAACTGAGTTGTTTAAAATAAATAACTTAGCTAGATCAGTATTTTTGTGTGTTTTCTAACTCCATTAAAAAAAACAAGCAAATGGCCTAATTTAATATTGCAGCCCGGAAAGTCGTAATGGCTATACAGGCCTGTAAGAAGGCATTTGTTAATATAAAATCATATTTTAACGAGGACCCACTTTTCACAAATTTTGTGACTTTGAAAACATCACAAAACAGGTCACTTGAGTATATGCGCGAGATGGCTTAATGTCGTTTTACAATGCATGTTGAATAACCGTGTCGAGGGTGTTGCTAAGGTGGTCCATTCTTCGTTTCACGTTAGTATGAATTAACTGTGAAGACTGTGCAAGGGCAAGCGGCTCGCCTCGACTGCCTTGACTGAAGCACTCGCTGCATGAGAGCTCATGCATCCATCGAGGCTCCATTTAAAGAGACTAGCTCAAGTTTTTAGCCAGCGCGGCTAACAATAGTCCATGTTACGTTCAGACGAAGTATTGACGAATTCGCTACCTCTGGCGCCGGCTTGTCGTCTTTTTCTGCTCCTCGTTTTTTTTTTGTTTTTTTTTGTTACAACTCCTTTAAAGGGCGGGAGCGCCGGCCAACCGGCACTGCGTGAATATTTGTGTGTCTGATTGAAGCGATAGTAACGCCTCATACGGGCTACATGAACAACGTCAGTTGTACTTGAACGACGGTCACGAGGTGGCTGGGCTGGGACGACCTCGTAGATTGTTGAAAGAAGGCGCTGGACGATTCAGTGTGGTACGACAAATTTTGTCATTAGCTTGGCAGAATAGGCCTACCTGGCGGAGTAGGGTTGAAAACAAAACCTTGTCACCATTGTTCTACAGGACGTCGAGGAGATTTCCTGCGTGACGGAGTTGATGCTGATGCTGTCACCTGAAGGTGTGGAAGCGGGCCATTTGACGAGCGTCCTCAGCTTGGAAAGTGACATCGGAAGGATGTGCGTCTAAGGTTGTGAGTGTGCCGCGAAGGTACAAAAGGTAATATGGCCTGAACCCTGTGGTAGCCTGGCGTGCGATGTTGTAGGCATAAGTGACGAACGGCAAAACGTGGTCCCAGTTTTTGTGGCTCTCGCTCACATACATGGAGAGCTTGGTAGTCAAAGTGTGGTTTAGGCGTTCTGTGAGTCCATTCGTTTGAGGGTGATAGGCACTTCTTACATTGTGAGTGGTACTAGCCAGCCAAAAACCTTCTGCAAGGTACTTTAGAAATAAATGGGCCGCCTCGTGCCACTAATAATAGTTTCTGTAGCCCAATGGCGTAAAACAACAAAGTGAAGAAAAAAGTCGGCCACTTCTCACGCAGTGGCGACAAGCACAGATTTCGTCTCTGCGTAACGGGTCAAAACGTCCACAGCCACAATTATTTAGCGGTGAATGAATGCAGGAGACCTCTTAAAAAGTAAATACCGATTAGTTAAAAAGAGCTGTCTGCTGGTTTAATGAGGCGTAAAATACCAGGTCGGTTGATCGTTGGACTCTTCGTTGTTTGGTAGATATGATATGCCCGGACGTTTCTATTAATGCATCGATGCATCCCATTGCAGAAGAAGTTGTTCCGAATTCGAAAGTATGTTTTGAAAAGCAAAGATGGCCTGCCGTCGGATCAATAGACCATTTGCTATATTACCCAAGCATCAAGGAGAATGCAGGGATTGGTGTTCCACGCGCCACACGCGCACGCCTTCTCCGTATAAAAGGTTCGAAGTACATAACCAAAGTAAAGCGTTGATGAACGCGCGTGCAAGATGCATTTGTTTTAGGTATTTGCTTTAGAAAAGTTACTACCGCTGAGGCCAGCACGTGGGGCGCGTGGAACACCAATCCCTGCATTCTCCTTGATGCTTGGGTAATATAGCAATAGGTCTATATGGTTATACTTCGTCTCACCCTAGCATGGTCTAACCGCGAAGGCTGTGCTAGCGCGAGCGGCCAGCCTTGACTGCCTTGAGTAGAGCACTTGCTGCACGAGCGCTCGTGCAGCCGCCTCGACTTCATTCAAAGCGACTAGCTCGCGCTTTTAGCACGCGGGGCTAACAATAGTCCATACTAAGGTGAGACGAAGTATAGCATGTATCACATCTCAGTGTAACTGGCATGGAGCAACGAAGAGAGGCATGGACGTCTCTGTGGTTCCTATTGGCGACGTGAGCGATCGAAAGCGTCGCTGTGGTCGGCCCACCACAATTGGCCGAATGCTGACTATGACGTCAGCAAAGGATGTCTCATCGACGGAAATAAGAGGAATGTAAGAACTTCAATTTTGACGGTGTTGGCAGTGTTGCTTTGAAAGCGCTATGATTTCAGGCTTCCACCATGCCCATTACAAACACCATCGAACTTGTTGTTCACAAGGTAATGACGTCACGAAAGGTAACCAAACGAGGGCGCCACCGAAACATCTCGCCGCTAATACTCCGTTTCACCTTATGCTGTACCGCAGCGAGGGCTAGAAGCGCGAGCTCATAGCGTTGGCAGATGCCCTTAATGCCCGAGAGCTTGTGCCGCCAAGATGTCGCCTTAGAGCAAGGAGCTCGCGCTTGTAGCCTTTCCTGCGGTACATCATAAGGTGAAACAGAGTATAGTTGCGTCTGTACACCATTCAATATTTACAAGTCCTGAGCCCAGCGTGCGATCTCCTCAGCCCATCACGTGCATGTTCGTCGATTTAAAAAGCAAGCAAATCACGCGCCACACAAACGAACATTGAAAGTGAAACCGGCCAGGAACCTTTTTTCGGGAAGGTCTACAGGGTGAAACAAGGAGACGGCAGGCTCTTTAAATCGACCGGAAAATTCGGTTTCTTAACCTATCGCGCTACGATTTTGTGCAGCGCTGCCCACAGATGGTGCATTTTTTTCGTAAAATTTGCAAAGAACGAACTTACCTGAGGAAAAAGTAAAGAAAGAAAAAGGCTTAGCTCCTATGGAAACGCAGAGACGCCACCGGTCTTCAAACAACACAGCGCCGTTTCGCACGGGAGACAAGAGATGGCGCAACGAACGCCGTCAACAAACGAGCATACGGCGCCGAGAGCCGGCACTTTAGCAGACGATCCTTTCGACTCAAAAGCGGCTCGCGTTCCGCAGGCGGCGACAGTAGCAGAAACAAAAACAGGCGCGGTAACAACAAGGAACTGCAGTTCCTTGTCTGCTAAACACGCCACCGGCTCTTGGCGTCGTCTGCTCGTTCGTTGGCGGCAGTTGGCGTCGCGACCGCTTGCGCCATCTCTTGTCTCCCGTGCGAAACGGCGCCGTGTTGTTTGCAGACCGGTGGCGTCTCTGCGTTTCCATAGGAGCTAAGCCTTTTTCTTTCTTTACTTTATCCTCAGGTAAGTTCGCTCTTTGCAAATTTTACAAAAAAAATGCACCATCTGTGGGCAACGCTGCACAAAGTCGTAGCGCGATAGGTTAAGAAACCGAATTTTCCGGTCGATCTAAAGAGCCTGCCGTCTCCTTGTTTCGCCCTGTATAGGAGAGTATTCACTGTGTTCGCAACTGCTGAGCGAGTGCTGATGGCGAGCTTCGGCAGTTCTTCTGCAACGTGCATTCGCGCACAATCAAGATTGCCGGTCTTTGCAACCTAATAATGTGAGCTAGTTTTGAGCATGCGTTCTAAACATCGCCGTCAAATATGGAGTCCAGTGAATGCCCCACCCTGTATATGCCGCCACTGCGTGGCTATGTTTATCATAGCCACGCGGTGGGGTTGGGCAAAGCACGAGACACGCGCTGAGTTCGAGACATTGTTACCAGCTTTAAGGACGAGCGTTCGAGGCGGCCTGACGGGTCTGATGGCTGTGCGGTGGAGATGGGCGCTGCTGAGACGTGCTGGCTTCCGAGTCCGCCATAGTGGCGGTGCGTCCACTGGGAAGCTCCAGAGCAGATTTGGGGATAGGAAGGAGCGTAGAGGTAGGGGAACGTACTGACCTTCACCACTTGTGGGATGGTTTAATGTTCTTTTACAATGCATGATGAATGACTGTGTTGTGGGTGTTCCGGAGGTTGTCTAGTCGAATTCTCTGCACCTGCCGCTGGCTCGTCGTCTTCTTCTTCTCCTTGTCCTTTTCTCTCTTGCCAGATTACATCATTACAGTAAATAATATGTTACCTACCTTTCTGAGTCGCGTAAGTTTACACCTTCGAGATATTCCCGAAATATTGAGCTCGAAATCTTCGGCAAAATCCTCAAAATATTGAGGCCGCGAAAATAAATAATTTTTACTTGATGTAACGTGTGCATAAGGTAATATTGAAGCCTGAAATGCACGCGAGCAACAGGTTATTGAATTATGAGAAAACAATTCGCAGGTGAGAGTGAACCTTAAATTAATCAGTTGTGTGTTAAGGTACGTCATCTCTTTGTATACGCAAGAAAAGTGCCGTTTTCTGCACCCTTTCTTGTCTGTAAATATTTAGCTTCGCATACTGTAAACGACTTATTTTTCGCGAAGAATCTAATTTTGGCGAATTTCGCCAATCGCCTACCATTCGCGAAAAATAGCTCCCGCAAACCATTCCGGTAAAATTTAAACACATTGGAATCTACATTGAGATCCCATCGCGTCGCAAAATTAGAACCCGCGAAGTATTCCAAAACTTCAGCTGTGACCTAAATTCGCGAAATATTGAGCCCACGAAAAATAAGTCGTTTACAGTATATATTAGCCCAAATTTTAAGACTAATGTGGTAAAAAAATTACCATTACCTCTATTAGCGATGTGTTAGTGTAGCTGCACTAACACTTAGCTTTGGCCAAATAAAAAGAAACTATTTTTTTTCACGCACAATAAACGCAGTTTAGAAATAAAATACAAAATCACAGTTTGCCAAAAAAACTTTTAAATATCGAAAAATAACCTTTAACTAAACAATCTCACACCATCCGTAATAAAACATATTGTAGTAAATATCAAATATTTAAAAAAACAAAACAACGAAAAACTGAAAAGTGATCACAGTGATACTCGTTAGCTACAGCTGCCTCATTTCGCGATCACTTGACATTTCCGCGATAGCCTTGTTATTTGTTTTGTTTTTCTACTGAACTCTTTCTGCCTTTCCTTTGAGAAGAAACTCGCAAAGAGGCGATTATGTCTTGTAAGGATCGAGTGAACGTGCCAAAAAGAAAACGAAACGCGTTCTAAAATGTTTCGTAGCCGCCTCTCCTCTTGAGTACACACTTCTTCCTCTTCCGTTTCTGTTGGCGGGAGTGCATAGAGAGTCCCGCAGGTTGCTATCCCCACTTTCCTCTCTCCGTGTCCCGAAGAGTGTTAAACGGATTGGAAGTAATATCCATTTCTACGACAGCGCTCCGGCAGGCTCGCTCGTTCTTCACTCCGTTTCCCCGCGGCTGCCTCGGTCGGTCCCCGGGACATCTTTGGAAAGGACCTCAGCCAGCATGTTGCTGGGTTGCCGCCGCGCCGTACCCGAGAGGCAGGGCCCAGATTAATGGTCCAGCTCGGCTCTCAAGAAAGATGCGTCGGCGCGTGCGAGCGAAAGCTGTTTGGGATGCAGGAGCCAGAGAGGCGCTCTTCCTCTTCACATCCTCTCTCTATTCCTCTCATCATCTTCGTCGTTTGGGCTTGAGAGCAGGGAAAAAGAGGAGGAGGGAGGGGGAAGGAGGCGAGACGCTGAGTAAACTGTCTTCGAAATGGTCTCGACAAAATATGGCTTGAATAATCGACGAAACCAAGAGAGAGCTTCGGCTCTCGGCGAGAGAGTTTCACTCATCTCCCGTTTTTCGAGGGTTTGCGGTGCGCTGCAATTTTTCTTGTTAAAAAAAAGAAATGAAATGTGGAGGTTGAGTGATGAAATTCAGGAGGCTTCGATGCTTTTTCTTAGTTAAAAGAAACGGTACCCAGAAAAACGAGAATAAATATAATAATAAAAACAAAATGAACGAAACTTAAAATAAACGGTGTACCAAGATTGAAACGCGTCGCAAAATACAGTTGAGGACACTGCCTCTTAACATGTCTTAAAGAAACAAACAGCGTATGCAGCCAGACACTGAATCGGCCGCGTTACAAAAATGCATGACAGTTTAACCATTTACGACACGCTCAGCGTCTTGTGGATTCAATTCTTATTCCTATACTTATTATTCTGCGCAGTAATAGCTGTTTTTGCTTTTTCGTACTACACACCGTACGCACACCCCTAGAACCGCCTCATTTCAGTTTACGTAATTGTATGTGGGATAAACACAACCCGTGCACATCATTAAAAAATCGACGGTAGAGGCCTGGTTTGTTATTCTTATATTTTCATGTTATTCCTTATTCCTCTTATATCTGTTTCTCTGCGCCAGTAGTCCTTATCTCTCCCGAGTTCGTAGTACACCTCTTCTCTTCTAGCATAACAGGAACCCTCATAATATTGAAAACGTACGTGAACGGATTGTCGCTCGACGACATAGTAACATATAGTGCGTAGCCATCCCCTCAAGAGATCAATTGAAATACACAGGCTGAAGCGTTCGGTATAAAAATCAAACATAGACCTTCGAGAATTAACAACCGATGAAAAAACGACTATTGGTGCTTTCAAATGTCCAAGGTCACTCAAGCCGAGCAGAGCGAAAATATACATATGTCACGTTCTTGTTAGGCAGGCTAGCGTCTTAGGTTATTTGTGCGACTTCCAGAATTCGACGTATCCCTGAGCTTTCCAATTGAGAGATTAGATTCTTTCCTAAAAGACACTCTACTCCCACATCAGTAAATAACACCGGCAAAGTCAACAAACTGAGCCTCCATCCCAAGATTGTGATTCTTTCCCCTTTCTTCCACTGACCCCGTAAACAAACACGGAAGCAAAGCTCATCAAGAACAAACAAATAAATAAAAAAGCAGACGACCTAACAGACGCCAGCGTATAATCCCTATTGCAAATGGAGGAGTGGGAACAAAGAAGAAGTGCGGAGAGAGCTCCCGATAAGAAGAAACAGAGCCGTCATTGATAATCCTTTTTCGACGGGTGCAGACGTCAATACAATCGGAAAACAATAAGAAGTCGGCGAGAGAGTACGAGCGTCTGGCAAAGCCGGAATAATTGCAAAATCAATATTCGCCGGCGCATTAGCTCGCCAGAAAGGATTCATTCTCGAGATTTCCGTTGTTTCTTTGTCTCGCATGAGAGCTCGTTCGCGTCCAGTCCTCGCACGCCAACCGCGATAAGACCCAGGCGTAAAATTGCAGAACCAAAACAAACTTTTGTTTTTTTCTCTACAAAGGCGAGTTTACGTTACTTTCAAACGTTATATTTATTACTCGGATCCGCGAATAGGGCCTCCCATGTAGCTTCATGAACAACCTTTTACTGTCTACAAACACTAGCAATCGCTTGGCTTCCAAGAGTCTTCAAGTCGCTCCGTTTCGGCAGGCCTTCTGAGCCTGCTGATGTCATACTTCCTGGGACAATGAAGTTCTACGGAAACCACGAAGTTGGGGATCCAGCGGGGCCCTTATGTTGTGCTATGAAACACATAAGAGGAAATAGGGGGTCTCATACCCCATTCAGACGGACAGCACAAAGGTACCCTTTAACATAGGTCCTAACCACCCGGAGAAATGGACATACAATTTTTTTCATGAACTTTATAAGAAGTGGTGCTGTGGTGGGGATTCTTCGTCCTCTCATTTGACTCGAAGTTCGCTTGGACGTAAATTGCCAACAACGCCTCCTTCCGGTGATTTAAAAACAAGGGCCTATGCGGAGTGCAAGTTCGTCTGCTTTTTGCGCAAGGGTTGCGGTGACGTCAGAGCGACGCCGAGCTCTGATTGGCTCTGATTGAAGGATAGTGGGTAGACCTCAAGGCAGCTATGCATTGAGGTCTAACATCGCAATAACGCGAACAGCTAAAACTCTCCGATCAGCGCTGTAGATGATGTTCAAAATATGAGGGATGTAAAAAAATCAGGCTACATGTTACAAAAAAAAACGATTTCATACGACTTATAACATAAAGTTAAGAGCAGCTATTTTTAACCTTTCTCTCCTGATATCGCTTATGTTTATAATACGAATTCTTTCTTTCCTTTCAAGGAGCGAATATCACGATAAGTGGGCAGTAGTTAGCGTAAAAAAAGCTTTTATTTTTCAGAAACAAAATGTGCAAAATTTGGCGAAGGGAATGGTATCAATAAATCATTTTGCCGCTTTCTTTTTCTTTGACAAACGCGTCATGACATTACGACAGACGTCTTCGAGCCAGTTGAGAGGCGAGCGAGGCTTATTTCACACAATAGCACTTGAAAGTCAAGGCCAGTGCATTACGTCATCGTTGGTGGAACGCCGATTCCCCCACGGGAGTGGCCATCAAAGCGGCAGACACATCCGTCTTGGCGACACCGTGCGATAGCGTCGAGCTTGTTTTGACACGCCGCAGGACGCGCTGACGGCGATACTGACGCAAGGGAGGCGGCGCATCCTGGATTTCCTAGAGTTGGCGTTTGAGGGGGAAAGGCGCAAATCGTGTCTTCTACAGTTTGAAGAAAAAAAAAGAGCTAGTAGTACTTCCTAGGTAAAACCTAGTAACTGCTTGTCACATAGGTAACTAAGTACCTAGTAAACTAACGGTTACTGACTCCATAGTCGGTAACAGGTCAAGAGCGAAGTGGAAGCTCCTCCCATCCCTTTCCACTTCAGCGGAGCGAACGGTGGAGAGGAGGCGACCTCCTCTCCACCGTTTGCTCCGCTGAAGTGGAAAGGGTGGGAGGAGCTTCCACTTCGTACTTGACCTGTCACCGACTATAGTGTCTTTCACTACCGTTAGCTAGTAACTGGCACTGCCTCTCACAAGACGTAGAAACCGCTACCCGAACCCAGGTGGCGCTAGTCAACGTCAAACTCAAAATAGGCACACACAAAAAATTATTAGCGTTTGAATAAATTGTTTTATGCTGCTTGCAAGAACATTTGCACGCGTATTACACATTTAAAGGAGACTAGGAATTAGAATAGAGACGACACACGCGCAACACGCACGCGACAACACGAACTCAATCGCTGCCCACGTGGCTACCCATGCGTCTTTCATACTTTACTGATCATTTGAAAGAAGTCGGTTGGTCTGTGGCACCTCGTCTGTGATTAATGTTGCAGATATTGTCTGCTTTCGCAGCACTATTGTTTTCCAATATTGATGGGAATTATATCAAGGAATGTATCTCTTACTAAGAAGTAACGGTACACACAGCAATTATTTGCAACAGTCTATATAAAAGAGCGTGGCCATAGTTTCCCATCAGCCTTGTTGTCGCTTTCCCGCAAAGCAGCTGCAGTTACTACTGTTGCGCGTTTAAGGCAGTAAATAGCTAGTTAAAGGTATACTGCTGCACTTACTAACTTTTTACCATAATATCGCGCTCTTGAGGTAGTAAAGTTAGTAAAAAGGTAGGAACGGTCCAAAAAGGTAGTAACTGCTGCAGTTACTAGCTTTTACTAACTTTTTCAGAATGTAGGCACTATTGCCTTACAACGCCGATGATGTCACTCTGGCTATATTTCCTCCTTTCTTTCTGCCTCTCCTGCGCTTAATGAACAGGAGGGGCAGAACTATGGCAAATATTAAATTTACGACTATGTGACTTATACTAATAATACGAAAACAAATCTTTACGGGCATCATTTTTAAGACGCCTACATCCAGTATCTCATAGGTTTTCTTTCCTATAAATTTGTAAACTGCTTGAGCAAGTCTTCCATCTATTGTACCTAACTTGCGATGACTCGGGACACAATGCTGACCGTTTTTGTATTTTTGAATATGAAGAAAAAGTAGCTGAAGATCTATAGTTCAGGATATTTTACTAAAATGTTTCGAACACCAAGAACTCCAGAATACTTTTAATGCATTTACTTGTAATGACGGGTTTGCCAAAGTTTTACATATGGTCTCCAGCGAGATTTTATTTGAACTGAAGTTGACATATCTTTACGAATGGCAGACACTGAGGCAGGATAAAACAGAATGAACAAAAGGTTTAAGAGATGCGAACTTGTCCCAGAAGCGAAAAGGAGAGCACATGTCGAGAAAGCAGTAGCGAGCGTCAGCGGCGGCAGCGGCAGGCGACCATGTGTCGGCGTAACAGCTGGCTATTGCAAGTGAAGATATGTGAATCAATCGGCAACACGGCGCTCGGCTCTTTATCTGCCATGCTCGTCATCTCGAATATTCGACCTAGGATCTTCGGGGAAAAGCTAGGGCGACACTTACTAGACAAGGTCCCTCTGGCCTCCTTATCGTTTACGCTCAGGGGTAAGAGTGTACGCGAATCTTCTAGATTAATGGAGAAGCGTGTCTTCTCGATCATGCACGCAGCAATATCAATCAAAGCAGGTCAAACGACAGGTAATTAATTCCCGTGCAATCGGTTCACATTGCTGCTAACCCCGCATTAGAACATCGAAGGATACGTAGCTTAAAACAACGCAGTAAAAATTAAATAAAAAAACTAAAGTGTGGGCCGCCCACAAGACTGTTTTTTTGTTGTTGTTGTTCGTTCTTTTTACTCGATTTCTCCGTCAGGATTCTAAGTACATAAACGCGCGTATTTCCCCCAAGACCAACGAGTATTAAACGGCAAACACACGAACCTTTCTTCCATAAGGGGAGGCTCTCCACAACTTGCGGTCGCTATGCCTTCGCTCGGCGTCTCCCCGAGACCGAAACAATGAAATCAAGGCCGCTCCTATTTACCCGAGCCAGAAACCCCCAAATGCAAAAGCACCACAAAAGCCAGCCGCGTCCACCTACGCCACCACCGCGGCTGGCAGGCCGGCCGGCGTCTCCTCTGCACCGTTATTTACCGGAGCCGCCGATATTGGAAAGCGGCTAATATAGACGCCGTCTCTTCCTCCCGCCTTCCGTCCGTCAGGTGAAGAGGCGCTCTGTTATTAGGCCGCAAACGAGGGCCTCGACACGCACGCTCGCACGCACGCACGGGCTACAGAACCCACGCCGCAAGACTGTATTCTTTGGCTCTACTCTGTCGGCCGCCCCCCGTCTTGGCCTGTTTTCCTTCCCGCTTCCGCGCTATATGCTTCGTTTCGCCCTACGACGCACCGCAACAGACGCCACGCTAGAGCCAGTCCCGCGCTCCGCGCGTTGCTCTGCCGCCAACGGAATGGTCACGTGACACCCTCCGAGTTATGGATTGGCCGGGGTGGTTCGGATAGCCTCCGCTGCGGTCCGTCCTAAGGTGAAGCGGGGCGATGGGCTGGAGTAGCCGCCGACAACGGACGGACCAATAACCCGGGAGGGTGCGGTGTGTTTCTCTAGTCGAGCTCGGCCGCCACCGCCGCGCGTCGTCCGAACGGGGGCGCTGCGTTGGTTCGGTCGAGCCTTCTGGGAGTCGTCACTTCTTATTCCGAGACGGGTTCTCCCGCCTTCCTTCTCGCTTGTTTATGTTTTTGGCCGCAAGGTGCCACGCTGGCTCGATACTAAGTGGAACACAAGGCCCGCTCCTTTTTTCCCCCAAACGTCATCGCTCGTGTATCCACGCAGCGTCGCCTAGCTCGCGTCAGCGACGCCGCAAGCGCGTCTTGCGACGTTTCACGACGCGCGCGCAGCGCTAGCGCGCGGCGAAGCTAAGACTCACGCGTCTGCCGGTCGGTTTGCGCCGTACTCTCGTAGAGATTCGTCAGTGTGTTCGCCGCTTGGGGCGGGCCTGGGATTCACAAATGATGACGTCACGGACGGGCCTTGTCTTCTGGGTGGCAGACTTCAAGTACTGTTCTCAGCGGCATTGTGGTTTCGACCAAACTGACCCCCTAAGAAAAAAATGTTTTTCATATGGCATGTAGGCAGATGGGATACGTTCTCGTGAAGACGGAGAAAAGGAGGTTCCATGGGCGGGAAATGAAGAAATGCGAGAGGGCACTGATGGGAACGAAAGAAACTGGAGCGCGGTAGCTTCTCCTTCGCGCTTTGAGGGTATCTCTCTGACGTCGTATGAATTCTCACTTATACTCTTTCATTCTATATGCCTCACCACAGGAACGTATAGTAGGATTACTGTTTCCGCGCCTACCACAGTGTTTGTCTTTAATTTCTTATTTAGCTTCGTTAATGTCTGAAACAAAAATGCTCTGGGCGTGTGCATCGTATGCACCTCATTTCCTCTGCTTTACGACCAAAGGTGTTCTTGCCGCACTCGCGGGCAATCTCGTTTTGAACACCGCCAAACCCGTTTATTTATGTTCAGTTAATGCCGTCTTTCGGCGAAAGCTATGCCACCTCGTTTTACGCACCGTTGTTGTGGGTTCATTAAAATCACGGTCCTTAACTGCACCACACTTTAAACATGGCAGTTATCAAACGACGTTTAAGCAGGTCCTCAATTTAGAGCGCTTATAAAAATAACTCATTAGGTACATTTTACATTCCTTTATATTTTTGGATTATGTTCTAGATAGCTTTATTTTGTTCGCATGAATAGGCAGAGCATTATTTCTAATATCTACCCGAGCTCGGATCGGTAAGCCCCTCTAGAGGACGCCAACAAACCAATATTTTAATTGGAATGTCTGAACAAGCTTCTTTACCTCGTTTGTGTCGATTCATGAATACACATTTGAGTTAGAAAATAACGTTTTGATTCACATATTTACATTTGTTTTAGCTTGAGGCTTTATTCATTGCGATTTTCAATATTTTGGAAATTTCGATAAATAGGGACGTACAGGCTCGGTGCGTCAAGAATAGACAAATATTTATTGGGTAAACGTGTTCGAATTAAAAACTGAACGACGAAAACAAATCTCCTTAATGCGAACATAAAAAAGGTCTATGCATAGCCTCCTATATACTGACAAAGCCTGGCAGATCGCCACGAGAAGCGGCCGCCGAAATTGAAAAGGTAAAGCGGCAGACAACGGATGAGAGGAGAGCCATGTGACGGGCGCCCCGCTGCGGCGAGACGCGAAACACACTTCTCTCGAGCGATGGAATGTCCGCTCGTGCTCCTCGCGTTCCTCGCGCTACCGCTTCTTTTCTCGTCGTGTTTGAAAACCATGTTTCGGGTCCTCGCCACTGCAAAAGCTGTGCGCTGACGACCAGGTTCCCGAGAAATGCTCTGTGCTACCAGATCCTCGCGCTCCAAATCTGCGACCGGGCACTCTATGGCTCCGTCGTCGAACTGCCAGGCTTTGTGAGTATGGAGGAAGCTATGGTCTATGGTATTAAGGCACAAGAAAAGTGTAGATAAGTAACGTGAGAATTTCAATAATAAGACTTAAAATAACGGCTACACGCCGCAGCAGGTTTTTGTTTTATTTCGGATATTGTATCACACTTTGACTCTATTTGAGCAACCCTAGCTTGATCACTACAACAATTGTTTTCATAAAGAAATAGAGCAGTATTGTGCTAATCCACAGTAATGTCAGAGCGATAGCTGTGACATGTCAAGGCTAAGAAGCCGGGCATCGGCGTCGCATTCACGCACCGTGTGAACAAAATTGTTCGGAACAAAATAGAAATCTGTTTTGTTGACACTGTTGTTACATTTTTCGAACACTTTTGTTTCTTCTTCTTCCGTGAAAGCGCGTCTCCCGGCACGAGCTCATGGCATTGACAGTAATACAACGGCTTTTTTTATCGACTTTTTTTCAGAGCGCGTGCCACGGGTGTTGGGTATTACAAAAACCCAAAGTATATAGAGCGGGTTATTAGAGAGCTTGGAATAGTGGGCTCCGAAGCATGGGGCCCCAAAGATATAGGGGCTCACCACTGCGCATGTGCAGAACCCAAACTCCGTTTGAGGTTTTGGGTTGGCGCTCGCTCCAATGCAGAATTCGAGAAATAGCATGGGGCCCCCATATGCTTGGGGACGGGTTGCGTCGGCAAACATGGCGGCGCCCTTTCCGCTCGTTTCGGAGCAAATTCGTCATGGTCGCTGCAGTATTAGCCCATTTCATTGCCAATGAATGGTGCAACAGGCTTTCGCTTTGCTTTATCTCGCTAAGTCACAAAGAATGAGCGGTGGGTTCGCCCCATTTTAAGGATCGTCCGTGATTCTGGCCGTTCCTAAGCCCTAAAGAGACGCGGTAACCGTTGGCATGGCAACGTATTGCTACTCCGTGGCTCGAATGGATTTAGTTTGTGGCACGATACCTGCAGCTTGAAAACAAGTGTTTCAAGGCTTCAAAGTCGCTCCAGCTCAGATATATATAGAGCAGCGGCTCGCAGAGCATGCTCGCTCGCGTTCGCCTCAGTTTCGGCATAGCTGAAGGCCTAAATCTTCGACGACACACGATCAAAGCGCACACGAACGCCCCAAACAAATCTGACAACGAGCGCAAAATTAGAACGCGCTACGGATCTGGATTAGTTTTGGCTGAGACACATCCAACAACAGTTGTACTGATTTTAGATTGTCTCTGAGTTTTAGCTCTGCTCTGATTAACTGATTTACCTCTAACTATTCTTTGAAAACAAAAAGTACTTGCTAAGCGCATATGTTTTACGTTATTAATATTTTTCTTTTTGATTATTACGCTCGTTAGCCGCATTGGCGCTGCAAGCGGGAAACGTTAACGAGCTGCGCTGCGTTGCGAAACCCCTATTCTATAAGCCGTTGACAACAATCTTGTTTCCTTTGGGTCCCCCAATTTCTTGGGGAACCCTAAGGTTGGGGTTCCCCTATTCTAAAACTCTCTATTAACTCTGAGACGTAGCTCAACAGTAAAGAAAAAAAAAGCTGTGGCGTGGCTCAGTTGTCCCGTTTTCGAAAGAGGTAGCGAGCGTACGAGGAATGGAACGCTTCGTTGTGAGTGCGATGACGTCGGCGCCGAGCCGCGGTGATGCTGCACACGGCGATCTTCCGAATGACTACGCAGTGATACTGAAAACTCTTCTGACCGGAGAAGCCATGGAATGCAGCTTCGTTCTGCACACTGATACACGGAGGGCGGCCGTACTCTGCTGAAGACTTCGTCAGATCTCTGAGCCAAGTGGGAGTTAGGAAAGACGTGGCGGGACTTGGCGCATTTCAAATGGGGCACGTCTGGCTTCTGCAATCTGCACACCACCTGCTTTAAAGAAAAGCTTCTGCGAGAGGGGACTATGCTGGTAAAGGAACGACTCTGCCTGGCTATTGATCCCAAAAAGTGAGAGCTTAAGGGCCACTGTGTGGCATTCGACGTGTCTGGAGACGCCCTTCGACGGCCTTCGAGCCCTATGGGGACGCCAAGGGCGTCACCGGCGAGAACTGATGGATCGAGGGCATGGCGGATGAAAGACTTAACAGCGGAGCCGCTGCCGGATCAGCTTCGCCTTTACGGAGGCACGCTACTGGTTGTTGTCTCCGGACGCGCACCGGTGTGCCTCCGCTGTCCGCGCGCGGGGAACATACTGCGTGACTGTAGACTCAGTGCCGAGGTGCGAGAAGTGTCGAGCCTACGTGCATGACGCCTCGAATTGCGTACGGTCGTCAGCTCGAGCTGTCGCCAGCAAGACCACCAACAGCCAGGACACAAACCTAGTAATTGACGAGAAAGAGGCGGAGGCGGCGGCGACTCCAACCACGGGGATTTCTTCGCAATACGCTCAGGCGTCCGGTGCGCAGCAACGCGCCGTTGGCGATGCCAGAAGGCCAGGTTCCTTCCACCGCAGCATTGACGACAAAAAGCACCGTTGGTGAAAATGAGCCCAATGCGAAGACCGCCAGTCAGACGTCACCGGCTGCAAAGGACGCGACTGACGCACTGGACGCTGGGGATGATACTCTGCAATGTCGACTACGACGGTCAAGCGGCCTCTCTGCGACCCAGCGCAGGAAACTGACCAGTCGCACCAGCTGACTTGAGCATCCGTGGTTGAGACTGAAGACGGTCAAGAGGGGCAACGCGCTGGCTGCGGCCGCTCTTCGTCTCTTCCCAGGTAGAGCGAGAGGTCAGTCTAGCGTACAAGGTCTGAGACTCGTTCTTCAATGTTTTACCTTGAAACCGACCTGCGCGTGGCCACGTTAAACATTCGCGGACTCGCGGCCAGATGACGGCAGCAACAGTTCTAACGGCTGTTCACCGAGCATGACTTGGACATGTCGCAATTCAAGAGACCAAGGTCGAGAGCTAGGCCCAGACCGACTGCATTGTGCGGTCTTTTCGGCCGCAATATAAGGTCTTCGTGAGTCATTGCTTTTGGTTTCTTGGATGGCTGCTGCCTGTTCCTCAGAAAATTCCTAGGTGCTGTCGTGAAAACTGTCACGACCTGCCAATCTGGGAGGTTTTCTCGTGCGACTTTTCTGTTATGGGTAGCGAAATGGCGCGTCATTTGGGTTTATGCACCTAATCAAGCTATGGAGCGCTGTTTTTCTTTTTTTAAGCGTTTATTAACATTGACATTCCGATCGTTTTCTTATTAATTTGAGTGACTTTAATTGTGTCTGCCGGGCTGAAGACAGGTCCAACCGAACGAGCTAAATGAAATGCCAGTACCCAGAAATAAATAGCATTATTGAAGATTTCGTTCTGGAGAGCGTCGCATGTTGTGAGTGGAAGTCAAACTGTATGCCGTTCGCGCAGTTTCAGGTGCCAGTCACGGTAGACTGGACCGTACGTCTATCTCATCGGACCTGGTATATTTATGTCAGGGTTACTTTTAGACTACGTTTCTTTTAGCGATCACTAGCTGGTTAACTTTCAATTAGGTAAAAAAAAGAGGGCCAATTGTTTCTGGGAATTATGAAAATTGAACGCGTAACTTCTGAAGGATGAACCTTTTCTTTCCGTTATTAAGACAATCTGGTGCGACGTTCAACTGAAACGAGGCAGTGCGAGCAAGCGCTGGGAGACATTTATACATGGTGTAAAATTTACTGCACTTAAAAAGACTTGTCTCCTAACGTACCAGGAGAAAAAATAAAAATTGGAGCACCGAAGAAACTTGGAGAAGCTGCTACAGGAAAAATGCCGAGCACCTGGGGTGTTCTTGAGGATATTAACCAATTGAAAGCCAAACTCGAGAGAGACTCGATCGCGAGCGATACAAAGGGGCGGTTATACGGGCGCGTTCAGAGCGTATCTTGGTGGGAGATCCGCCGACAAAAGAAAATGGTGGCGGTTGTAAAGAAATACGCGCGAGCTAATGATATGGTTTAAATAGTACACCTTGGGGTTTTGGTACAGCGATACAACTTGTATCGAAGAAGCGTTTGGTGAAGAATGTAAAAATCTGTTTAGTTGTAGCGCCCTACTACTGTTAGGGTTTGAGGACAACTTGCTGCCTTAACGGCCGAAGTTTTAAGAAATCGATAAAGACTTTTTAGAGGAACTAACGAACAATATCTCAAAAATAACAAGGGCGATAGATAAGTTGAAATCCGGAAAGTCGCCGGGCCCAGATGGCTTAGGTGTAAAAGCGCCTAAAAGTGCGTGGACACGAGAAAAAGGAACAGGACCAAGCGCTACTTACAACTGAACGTTCGTTGGACCTACACGCAATTAAACTCCCGACACAAAAAAAAAAAAAAATCTTTCTCGGATAAGTGCATCGACGTAGCACTTAGGCAGCTATCCTCGCCCTTCACTCTTATGCAGCGAGCCTCATATAATTATCTCCCAGTTTTATTTTTATTTTCTTACAATTTTTGTACGTAAAATACAACAGCTAAGACAGATGGCTGAAGTGCTGGCTATTACAAAACACTTAAACATAAAATTTTATACATGTTACTCGACGTTTTTACCGAGGCATATGAAAGAAAAGTTATCCTCCCTACTTTTTACGCACACACACTGTTAACCCCAAAGTGTGACGATCCCGTTAAGCTTCGCAGTGATAACCCCTATCGTCCAATAAGCTGTACCAAAGTTAATTATAAAAGATTATTGAGAATCCTCGCTCGCCGTTGGCGCGTGCGAAAACGAGTGTTGCTGGTTCTCATCAGATATGCGGCTACAAGGCCGGACTATTTTGACCACCATTCATGTTACGCGCAGTATCTTGGAGTGCTGTGACGCTGAGCTAAAGCAAAGTTGCTATGTTACAACATAGAAAAGGTCTTCGACCGGGTGTCTCATGACGTTCTAAGCCAAAGTTTGAAGCATATCGATATAGGATTCATTATTTTTTAAGCAGTACAAATTTTCGTATTATAATTGCTCAACGTGCCTTATAGTTAATAAGCGAGTTAGTGAATGCATTCCTCTCAAATCTTCTGTTAGGCAAGGCTGTCCACTCTCGCCATTACTTTTTGCTTTGTATATTGAATTCTGCCTGAGTATCATTCAAATGTGGCATGTTCGTGGCTTCACCTTGAATGCGCCCGAGGTTCGCATTTTGGCCTATGCGGAAGACATTTTTATTTTTTGCACCGATAGAGAGAGCACTGAAAAGGACATCCAAATCACGAAAACTTGTTGTTCTCGGACCGGATGTTCCGTGAACTGGGCTAGATGTTCGGATTCTTGGCACTGTGGATGGGCGTCAAAACCAAATATTCTCACTCACGTTGCCTGGTCAATCCTTTCCACCCGCTATCTAGGCGTACCATTGGAATACTAGTGAGTTTTAGTATGGCGTAGACGAGCAAACGCAAGCGCTGTTCGTTTGCGTTAGCGTTGCGTTCTCCACGCTGCGCATGCGTGAGGTCGATGCATGCGCCAATCCATGGGCGCAGTTTGGAGCTTTGCGCACGCGCAGGATGGAACGCGCAACGCTAACGCAATACTAAACCTCACTGCTATCGTGACAACGCGGGTTGTGGAGCGCATAAGCTGCTCGAGAAAGCGTCCCCCGATGCAGGCCGCCATTTTTCTATTTTCGCGAGAGCTAGTATGTAATTTTTTTTTGTCGCTAGGCTTTGGTATTTTTATAGGTCTTGCACTGTTCTCGACTTCACATTTAGAAGCTACATTGGGTGTTCGTTTTGTATGTGTGGGCGTACAACGTGGAGCACGTCAGCCGACTGAAATTGTTTCGACGCTTTCGGCATGGAAATCTTTCTTCATTACAAGTCTTTATTCGCCAAGTTGTTGATCGTTCTTTTTTGGTGCCAGATCTAGAAGATACCTTTCTGCGTCCTGTTCGTCAGGTTCGATTGTTGGGTGTCTTGCACAGTTTGATTGCTTCATCTGGTGACGGGGCTACGGGACCACTTAGTGCTTGCTTAAAGGAAGTAGCCGGTGCATACAAATTTCTAACTGCGCGTTTCTTCTTGGAATATCTGAGTACAGTTTCTCAAAACGTCTCACAAAAATGTAATAAAAACGTCTTTCCCAACCCCTTTGTACTGAGTTGTTTACAGTACATCTTAAGAACAAGATGTACTTCGCCGCGATAAGAAAATGTTGGTCCCGGCCACAATGACAAACATTTTCTTTCATCATCACACTGGAACACTTTCGATTAAAACATGGACTGTGAACTGTATCTTGTGCAAAAAGCCCGAGTCGACAGAACATATGCTTTTATATTGCTGAGTCGCGGTGTTCTACTGGGATGCAATTTTTTATGCTGATATAATTTTATATGCCGAAAACACAAACATATTTTTTCCTGGAACAAGCCTAGAAGTACTTTAGCACAAAACGAACGCATGGCTTGAAAATTTATCATCGTGGCTTAGAGTAAACCAAATTCAATTAAACACGAAAGAAAAAGTATATTATATTTCGACCACGGAATAAATATATTCAGCAGGAAATCCAAATTTAATTTCAAATCAAAATCGTCAAACGTGTTATATCACCTAGGTTCCTAGGTGTTCTGTTTCATGAAACTCTAAATTGGTTTTTCATGTGCAGAGAGTAAGTACGGAAATCTCACGATCGGAATTATATATAGAATTAAAATTTTGCTGCCTCACTGGATAAAAGAAACACCCATACTATACCTTAGTTCATTCACGTCTTCACTACTGTCTCCTTGTATGGGGGACCACAATAACAAACAAATATAGAAACCCTGTACATAATCCAGGAAAAGGCCCTGCACTTGGTCGAAAATGCCCCGTAGCGAAGTCACTTTGCTCCGCTCTTTAGAAAGCCCCGAGTATTAACTTTTCAAAACGATATAAGTAGGAAGTTATCTTTATTGATATATTAATTAGATGAAATTAGAACCTACTGCCTTTTTCAGTACGTACCTTTGGAAAGATCATCCCTGCAATTTTGGGCACACGAGCTACAAAAGCAAAAACTACGCACAGACTATGGAATGCAAACTTTAGATTACAAAATACCTGTACTTCCAAATGACCACCCTGATCTTATGACCATTATTTAAGGAGCTAGTCTATACAAGCTTTAAAGAAAAAATTAATGTTTATTTATTGTCCCTTCAAAAGGACCAATTTTTTCAGCAATTCTTTGCAGGTTTAGAGAAAGTTTTTGTATAGATGGCTGGACGTCTGTACAATGTTGTTGTGTGTGGCCCCTTTGTTTACTGTGTTTGTGCAAACACAAGAATTGATGTGCGTCGTTGCTTTTTGTCCAACGTTGGGGACAATCTGGTTTTAGTTCCTTGGTTTTTGTCTTTGTATGCAGTGTTTTTTGCTGCTTATAGGATTTTATGTTTGATCTGTCATGATCAAGTAGTTTTCGTCCTCTGTGAGACTCTAATTTTGTCTGGCATGCTGGATGGTCTGGCCGTAGAAGGGGGGGAGGGAAGGGAGCAGCTGTCGCCTTGTCAGACATGCCGATGCCTTTTGTGGCGGCCCCCAGACAACTGTATTTCACGCGGTTGTCTGAATAAACTTTCATTTGATTTGATTTGATGTACTACAGCGACCACCGAAACAAGAGCTCTTTTTAAGCAAACACGGGATACGTTTCTTGCCTGTTGCGCCAATCGACCATGCGCCATACGTTTGTTTAGTGTCATTTGCTTGCGCAGTATCTCGAAAAACCGCATGGGAGTCCGGCATGCCGATGAATACGCTCGATCTGTGTGTCAGTATTTTTCTCAGAGCATTAGTCAGATTAGAGAAGTGTATAAAGTTTTTGGAGATGGGTCTGATTGGTTGCCCATCCTAGATGGACAGGCCACATTAAGATCATGTTAATTAGACTGCGTCAGTCGTAATTTATCTTGCCCATTATTATAGGTGTTTATAAAAGTGTATATTTAGTGAATAAATAAGGTCTGGCAATGAATAAAACAAAAAGAAGTAGCTCAGTGGTAAAGTCTCTGCTTCGCACGCAGCGGACCCAGGTTCGATTCCAGGGCGAAGGATTTTTTTCAAGGATTTTGCAGCATCGACGACGGGCGCCCTAGATCGCCAACTACAACACCAACAACAACAACCACAACATAAACAACGGTCGTCATTTCAATTGGGGCGAAGAGCGCATAGCAGCTATCGCCGTAAAACAACTTCGGCACTCTTTATAACTGTGTGCGAAATAATATGCAGCATTAAATACATAAATTTTGTTATGTGTAGTTTTATACAGTCAGAAGCTAGTCTGCCTCAGCGGGGCGACTTGTCTCGTCAGCTGTAGATGAGCAATTTAGCCAGCGCGGTACAACCGCTAGCCTGGGGACTTTAACGTGCACAACAGCGGTAGTGATAAACGACCGTACGCCGGTACGATGCTCATCCAGATCGAAACAGAGGACAGGGGCTGAGGAAATTGAGCCCAGGATCCCTCGGAGTTCTGCATATGTGAGCTTCCGCTCCACGTGCTCCGAGCTGGTATGCGCTAGCCCACTCGGCCACCGATCTCCCCATTAATTGCATAAAATCGTTGTGTACCGCGTTTCCTAAACAATAAACAAGGAAATTAATATATATATAAAGAATCTTAAGATAAATTTTGATATTAAAATAACTGACAAAGTGAGAACGACAGGCTCACAAGACGCCAAAGCGTTATCAAAGTGTAGGAAGCTTGCGCTGGAGGCAAATCAATTCAAGCTCCCTCTTGCCGTTCTCATCGTGACATTCCCTATGCGGGCAGAAACGGAGAGAGAGAAGGAGACGAGAGTGCGGGAGGACGTCAGAACACCGAGACAAATACTTTACTAGGGGAATGCAGGACACTACCCGCGAATACATAAAAAAAGCCGACAACGAAGATCTTCGGAATCACGCGTTGACGGCGGCAGCGGGACCGTCTTCGCATCCACGACCCCGTCAACCGCACCGCATTCCGAGGCGTCCCCTCCACGTGCCCCGGGGGCGAGAAAAGGGGGATGGGGGAGAGAGGCGTCACCAAGTAAACCACTCCACCAGGGTGGTTTATGGCGCGGCTGTCGTCCTGTCTAACGCATATGAGGAGAGTGTCCTGTATTCTCCTAGTAAATGTTTTGACCGAGATCTGGTTTGAACGATTAGTGAGAAGACGCGACGCTAGCTGTCTTTGTCTCTACTACAATGTTGGAACGCGTTAGATCGTCAATGCCAAACGCCGGATGCCGGCCTTCCGCGTTCCAACGCGTTAGACGAGCGCAGCGTAGACCAGGGACCCCAATCTACATGGTGGAACGAAGCTGGACGAATTGACAGGGACATCGCCACCTGCTGCGATTGGACAGCGCCACGCCGCTGACAAACCCAATCACAGAAGGCGGCAATCTCCCGGTCCGTTCGACCGGCTTTTGTCCCACCGTCTAGATTAGGGTCCCAGGGTTATGTTGCGAATTTTACCCGAATAACCTGTCTCCCACGTCAGAGGGTAATACCATGTGACATCGCGAGTAACCGATCCGCGACACAATTATGGAACGGCCGGGATCATCACCTGGATACTACGCGGATTGGCCTCGTCCTGAGCTACGGCAAAAAGAAAACATTGCAGCGATGAGCGGAAAATAGCAGAGGATCGCTTCTGATCATGAAGGAAGCACTCAAAGAGGCGATAATATGAACCCCTCGGAAGTGTTTCTTTGACAGCGACGACGCGGTGTTGTCGGAGGTGGCTCCACCGGCTCCACTTTCTCACCTTTTTCTGGGGGGCTGTTTATTTAGATACAATTACTTACTCCTTTCAGTTAGGCATCAAACATTTGTTTTATGCAGCGCGATCGCTCTAAGTCTAGTCCAGGTGCCCTAAACGTATGCGGAGCGAAATTTTCGTCTGCTTCTTGCGTAGGGGTTGCACTGATGTTAGAACACCGAGCTCTGATTGGCTCTCACGGAGGGATAGTGGGTAAACCTCAATGATAGCTGCCTTGAGGTCTACCCAGTATTCGTCCAACCGAAACCGATTAGAGCTTGGCGTTCTGACGTCACCTCAATCCCTGCTCAAGGAAGCAGACGAACGTTGGCTCGGCATACGTTCCACGCATCGTGATTTGCACCCATTATGTTTTGCGGAAATTTATAATCCCCTTCCTCACGGTGTAGCGGTACAATGCAGGGGGCGTTTTCAACAGTGATATGTAACTTACGTTTGCTTTGACGCGAATATCATTACGAAATCACAGAGGGAACGTTTAAATCACCATAGGCATTTTCTTGTGGAACGAAAGGGGTGGGGCTGTTGACTGGTTATATACATAATATCTCAGAAGCCTTTACTGTTTTACAAGTTTTGTCCTCTCATTACGAGCACTCTTAAAAAGAAAACTTCTACATCATCCACTGCGTTTAAACGTATTCAGCCTAGAACGTAAGAATACAGAGTTCACTCTAACGCCGAAGACGAGGATGAAGAGAAGCTCCTGTTTACGCTCGCATAATAACAACAGGTATACTTTCCTGCAGAAGGTGCACGGACTGGATGTAATGCATAGTCATTTCGTGCCTTGAAAAACAAAAAATCGCAATAACCACTAATGAGCACTTTATTATTTGCCATTTTGAACGTCTGCTACCAAAGCCAACGAAGCAGACGAGCTGTGACGGCTGTGAGCACAGAACGTAGACTACGAGCACATGGTGAACAGATCACGTGACCTGTTTACTCCCTGTTATCCGACGTTACCCACCTATCGGAGGAGGGCAGTGTAATTACTCCAGAGTAAACAACCCGGTCACGGAACGCGACTTCTGACGTCACCGAGTAATCGCGAGTACGTTCTGAAACGCCACGGTACGAAACCTTTGCTCCGGAGTTGGATCGAGTAAATTGTGGAACACAGCCAAAGGCAGCTTTTGACCCCACTGCAGTGTTCCAACGCGTTCAAGTGCTAATGCCAAACAGCGCACGTCGGCGTTCCGCGTTCTAAAACCTCCTTTATATTCCGACGTTGAGCGTAGCAAACGCTGCGTAGCGCAGCGCACACAGATACTGATTGATCGCAGATATCGAGTTGCTGCTCTCCGGCCAATGACACGCGCACGTTCTGTGCTACTCCGCGTTTGCTACGCTCAATGTCGGAGTGTGAAAGAGCCTTAACACGTTCAACGAGTGCAGTGGAGACAAACGTCGCTAGCTTTTGAACGTGTACACACTAATCATTCCAACCAGAGCTCGGTGTTCTGACGCGCGCCCTCGAACCCTTCTCTCTCTCAGTTTGTGTCCGCATGACGGCATTCGACAGAATATGCGTCCTGTAACGGCCTCGGAGAAATCCGTATTTAACCCCGGGATGTTCTCAACCCTATTGCCGGAGCGGATGGTCATCTCAGATATATATTAAAGTTCAATAGTTGCTGGTCACACGCCAGCACTTTGCGCATGCCATCTCCTATCGCGTATTTGCAAGCCTCTAACATTACTTTAAAAAAAATGCCACAATGAAAAGAAAACAAAAAGAAAAAGACGCAACCAACAGCGACGTAGAGCGCGAGAAATATGCGACAAACGTAACGCCTAGTTTTGGAAACTGTTCTCCTCAGATACCGGGACCGGAGAACTGAGATACTACATCGAAACCCGGGTGACAACGGAGGCACATGCGCTAAGAAAAAAGAAAGAAAAAAAACGAGCCCATACTGAACTAGGAATGCGAGGCTACGTAAACGGCGGAGCAAGAGCGGGAAGAGAAAGGAACGGTTTTTCAATATCTCCTCGGAAAACTCTTTGCGCGACACACGAGCCCGCCCGCCCGCCCACCCGAATATGCATAGAGAGCAGAAACGGCGGCGCAAACCTTCGCTCCTCCATTGTCGTGTGTACCGTTCGCAAAAAGGGGCCCTTCCAACACGCCCTTCTATTTTTCTTGCATCGCACATTTTCGAACTCTCGCCCGGTTTCCAACCTCTTCTACGACTGGCAAAAAAAATATATATATATATATATACATTTATTTTGTGTGCTATGACCCTCTAGACGCTCCACACGCGTGCATTTTGCGCGTGTCTCGTATCGCGCAAAGCAGCGAAAGGCGCGAACTTTGCAACGGAACGCAAAAAACAAAACAAAAAAGAGCGCAAGTTTTCCGAGCGAGCGCAAGAAGCACAAGAGCACACACCCGCAAACGAAAACTAAAAAAAATAAATAAAATAAAGTGGTAACAATAGACAACGCGAACGCGCAAAAAGGGAAACAGTAGCATCAACAGTACCAAAAGCTGACGGAAAATAATAATGGGTAAAGGAAAGAGTAGAACGGAAGTGAAAGTGAGACGTGAGGACGAAAAGGAGCCATTGGTTCCATTACAGAGGAACATAAAAGAGCCGCAGTTTCCATCCGGTAGCGACGGGCGAACATTCCGCCTAACGTGACTGGAAATTCCGATATCAGAGCAGATCTGTCGGAGCCAGGGGCGCGTAAACAGCGCGCCAGAAAATAAAGAAGCGCGCGAATAATCTTAGAAGGGAAGAAGAAAACTTTTTGCTCGATGTTGCTGCGAGCGAGGTGTGGTGCATTCTCGGCGCCGCTGGCGGAGAGCGGCCCATTTGTAATGTCGTTAGCAGAAGCGCCACCTACACCACGCGCCTGAGCCGAGGGCCAACTTCGAGACTTTGGTCTTTGAAAGGAAAGTTCGCGAAGCATTCACGTGGTGTTGTGCTGTCGTCGGTGTAAAAGTTATTCGAAAGAAGGTGTACTGTGAAAGCAAGTGTTCCTTGGTTCTCACTCTCCCGAGTTAGTGCGAAGTCTGGTTTAACATTTTCGCTCCTATTAGGGCCGAGATATTTCGGTTGAGCCCTCTTATTGATTTCTACCCGTGACGTCAGGACCGGGATTTGACTCGCCGTGACGTCATGAGTTGTTACCCTCGCTACTTACCGTCAGATGCGACGACAAGTTCGATGGTGTGTTTCAAAAGCACAGAGGATATGAGCCATCGCATTCCGAAACGAACACCGTCGAAGTTGACAGTCCGACAATGTTCTTAAGCTCGTGGTTTGGCCAGTTGTGAGTCTTAGTTGTGGATAGCCAGTGACGCTTTTGTTCGAGCACGTCGCTAATAGTCAGTGACAGGTCAAAGGGATGCTGAACCAAACATTTCAGCGTCTGTAATAAGTGACGCACGATCTTTCCACGAGTCACCAGCCGCCGGTGTTCACGAGCACACGCAACTAAATTGACGTCATAGTCTCCATTCACGATTAAGATAACAGTGAAATGTATGAGCTTCGGGCCAAAGGAGAATAAAGACAGGCTTTTCATTTCCACAGTGGGGTCTTGTGCAAAAGGTAGACGATTAATTGGTCTAACAAGCACGTAGCTTTCACTTGTGGAGATGAAAATCCTGTCTTCATTCTCCTTTTGCCCGAAGCCCATACATTTCACTGTCATCTTAAGCGCGAATGGGAGACTGTGACGTCAATTTCGTTGCGTGTGTTCGCGCACACCGGCGGCTGCTGGCTCGTGGAAAGATCGTGCGCCACTTATTATGGACACTAAATTGTTTGCTTGCTCATCTCCCGGCCGCGGTCGCAGTTGCGGACAAAAGGGATTTTTATGTCGCGTGACTAGCTCCATGGGGACATGGAAGTGCTAGCGTCCCTGCCTAATGGCAGAGAAATCCGTGTCGCTTCGAGTACAAAGTTTAATTTCGCACGCAGAAACTGACCGCAGAGGCTTTCAACGATGTCCGATTTACCACCCCTTTATGCTTTAAAAGCGGCAGGTAAAATTACGGCCAGGGAAGATAAATATAGGCCAAAATAAAAGAGAAATCACACGAGACAAAAGCGGTGGCAGTATATTTATATATATGCGCCTGCCACCTCACTCAAGCCGTCTGCTGTAGTCGAGACGTAAGAGCGCCGGGACTTGTCGTCGCGGCGCGAAAGTTTTATATTCACATCGCGTAACAATTTATTTTTTATTTTTGTAAATTTATATTTTGGGCTTGTGTCTTATCTTTTAACTGTTATCCTTTCTACAAATCATGAAAATCATTTACATGCACGACTGGGCCTTATACGGTTTTTATTTTTGTCCCACCTGTCGAATGAATACACCAGAAGAAAAGAAAAAGATCAATCCAACCTAATGTGCTAGTAGAAACGCGCTTCATACTGTTCCTTCAAAGGAAACCAACACGACAGCGTTGCTATGACGCATACAAACGGGGCCGAAACAAGCAACCTTCCCCCAGCAGCTACAATTTTATGGGTTTTTTTCTTTTAAATACCCAGCGCGCTTGCTACGACCATTTTGAATAACAGGAGGTGCCTTTTTAGAATTAATGGACATTGTAATGTGTCAATAAAAAAATAATAAGAGCTTCCACAAAATAAACACAAAAATATGAATTTATAATTTAGAAAAACTATGCCGCGAGTTTACTCCTGAACTTTGCTCCGCTACGACAAGTCCCGGCTGTCTTCCTCTCGACTACAGCACACGGCTTGAGTCGGGTCACTGGCGCATATATAGTATACACTGCCAACGCTTTTATCTCGCGTACTGTCTCTTTTATTTTGGCTCATATTTACCTTTCCTGGCCGTAACTTTACCTGTCGCTTCTAAAGTATAAGGTGGCGGTTAGTCGGACTCCAGTTAAAAGCCTCTGCGGTCAGTTTCTGCGAGCGAAATGAAACTGTTGTACATGGAGCGACACGGATTTCTCTGTCATTAGGCAGGGACGCTGGGTACTTCCATGCTTCCATGGAGCACGTCACGTGATATAAAAACCCTCTTGGCCGCAGCCGCGAGATTAACAAAGCGCCCCTGGGCATAGCCTCCTACATATTGACAAAGCCTGGCAGATCGCCATGAGAAGCGACCGCCGAAATGTAAAAGGTGGAGCGGCAGACAACGGACGAAAGGAGAGCCACGTGACTGGCGCCCCGCTGCGGCGAGACGCCGAAACACACTTCTCCCGAGCGAACAAGTGTGTTTTGGGTCCTCGCCGCTGCAAAAGCTGTGCGCTGACGTCCAGGTTCCCCGAGAAACGGCTCTTTGATAATCTTTGCTACCAGATTCTCGCGCTCCAAATCTGCGACCGGGCACTCTATGGCTCCGTCGTCGAACTGCCAGGCTTCGTGAGTATAAGGAGTATTCACTGGGCGCCATATTTGTGGGTGCTGTCAAGAGCGCATGCTCAGAACGAGCCCACATTAATAGGCTGCTGAAGACGCGGCAATCTTGAGGGTGCGGAATGCACGTTACAAAAGAACTGTGGAAGCTCGCCATCAGCACGCGCTCAGCAGTCACGCACACAGCTACGGCCGCCGGTGAATACTTCCTATTGGCGACGTGCTGCGTACCGAACAGCGCTCGCCTTTGGTCGGCCTCTCCACGACTTGGCCGAACGCTGACCTATGACGTCGGAAACGGGGATTTATCATCGTCGGAAATAAGAGTCGAATGAAAGAACTTTAATTCTTGACGGTTTGCAGACGTTCCTACTGAGCACGCGCCAATGATTTCAAGCCTTCCACCATGCTAATAATCAAACACCATCGAACTTGATTGCTTGCAAGTGTAATCGACGTCAGCAAGCAGTGGAACCGTATGGAGAGGCGCCTCCAAAACATCTCACCGCTAATAGAGGAGGCTATGCCTTGGGAGATGCTCCGCCTCGCGCAGCCCCATCCCGGCTGAAGGTAACTAGCGCGTGCTGGAGTATCTGTTGGGATCTTAACTTGTTTCCGACCATAGAGGTCTAAACTTGAAAGGTTTCTTACAGCAGTATGATATCAGCAAAACCTTCAGAGAACCAACATTATAGGGACTCTTAAAAAAACATTTACCGTCTTCAGCGTACCGCACTACTGGTGACTTTGAAGCTTGCTTTTAAGCGCGGGCACTGTTGTCACGGTATGACTCCGAGCACGCGCTTAAAAGCATGCTGGAAAGGCTCCAGTAGTGCGGAACAGGTAACGGTTTACTAAAAGCCCCAATAATAGGGACCTCTAGCAAACCGTTACCGTGTTCTGCGTACCGCACTACCTGAGCCTTGGATGCACGCTTCAAATGCTCAGGTAGTGCGAGTGGGGAGAGAGATCGAGGAGTGGCGCTCCCTAGCGGCCACATCAGGAAACAACGCTGTGTGGCAAGCAAACCCTCCGACTGCAGTCATTAATGCATTTGCTCCCAGGAAAGACGACGTAAGGCTCGTGAAAGGTAGGTAGCACTATTTTTTTCGTTCTCAACGCATTTAGATAGAAGTAATCTAGTGCCCTCTTGCGTTCAATGTTCTTGAAGTCCTCTTGGAGAGCAAAACAAACGTATGTGTGTTCACACGCGGGCGCGCCGGGCCAGCCGCGTCGTGTGGGCCGCGCGCGTACTTCAATTTGCAGTTACCCATGTGTCTTGCTACAATCATAAACCACATCGGCGAAAGCAAGCGGTGCCTCGTTGAAGGAGAGGACGTGCTCAACCGCGATCATGTTTTCGAGAGCAGCGTTGCACCAGAGCCGACGGCGGACAGCGTCCGCACCATATGCCGCAGTCCTCCGCGCTGCATACTATACCCGGTTCAAAAGTATGCTTCGAGTACTGCGGTACGTAGCAACTGCGCGCCATATTGCTACGAAGAAATATGCAGCGATCGCGAAAACAATGCAGCGATACGGTAGGCGTGTGCTAGCGTCAGAGTTGTTTGCCACACAGCGTTTATTTTTTTAAATTTGTGGTGATGATGATGATAATGAAACTGCGCCTCCTATAGTTTGATTTCGTCTCTATATACGCGGAGCACGGTAACGATTTTTTAGAAGTTCCTATTGGATAGACCAGTGTCTGAACTCCTGACCGCTAGCGACAAATATCATAAAATAATAATCTGAAACGCAGGCTCTTGCAAAAATGTGGGCTGCACATAAAACAAGATTTTAGCTTTTTACAGCACTCTTGGCATCGGTGTTGTCCTTGGAGCTTCGTGACTAGGCATACCTGACGTTCTTGCACTACGATATGTGTGAAGGTTTCTAGAAACACGGAGTTCTGCAAAAGCACAGCCCCTTCTTCGTCATGGCGTGAGCGTAAACAAACATGGCTGTGCCCACGGAACTAAACAGACACTGGCCAATGCACAGCGCGAATGTGTCAGCGTGAACAGGCGATCACCGGTTTTAGGTTTTTTTTGTGGTTTTCTCTTATAATTAAAGGTACTTCACATAAATTACTAGTATGGTTGAAAGTGTTCGTTTCGGGCACTTACCTAAGCCGTAACTTTTAATGCCCGCCAAAACCTTTTCCAAGGTAAATTTCGAACAGGCCATATTTCGTGCTTGCAAAACCGTGTAGCGCAATGTAGAATCGTGAATACTATGAGCAACAACACTTCCATCCGCGCTTCTGGTATGACTGTGGTCTGAAACATCCTTGTTATTCCCTGATTTGTTAGAGTTAAGAGACAGGAACCTAAACTTCAATTTCCAGCCCTAGTTTAGTACTCGCAGGGGACCCCATATAACCATGACGGGCTGTTCCTTTTCATTTATCTTATAAATGCACAATCGCGATACATTGAAATACGAAAAACGGAGCGCGTGGCTTTTTGTAACATGCTCCACAGCCTGGCGACGGACTAGGGAAGGTTGCGCATGCGCAATAAGGCCAGAGATACCAGGGTTCGCGTGCAACGGTGATATGCATTGATGTCATGGCGCCGCGGCGCGCCGTGACAAAGCGCTCACGCGTTGAGCCGAAGCGCTTGCATGGGCCGAGCGATAGTTAAGGCATGTCATTATTGGACACTAATTCTCGTATACCTGGCCTTGCTGCGCATGCGCAACCTTTTCTAGCCGTCGCCAGGCTAAGCAGCATTTACAGAAATCCCCGCGCTCCGTTGTTCGTATTTTGATGTATCGCGAGTGTAGTACTTAATCTCGAAGTTATTCTTGTCTCTTTTTTGTTTTTAATAACTTAAGCACGTAATAAAAAGGTCACAACCAGAGACGAGTGACGAACATGAGCACTCTTTTTCGCGTTTGCCTTGTTTTTAATTTTTTATTTATTATTTCATACTGGGGTTAACTTTTTTAGCTTGCTTCCTCGTAGGCGAACATTAAAGCCGGTTCTTTGCACTTATTTCACTAATCCCTTGCAGTTTAATGATGTTCCTTGCATCTAGATTAGCACGAACACGATAAAAAAGATCACATAAAATACGCGAAGAGTAAGAAGAGAAAAGGTTTAAACATAAAGTCACGTTGTCTGATGTGCGGTTACGAAACGCCCCCAATGAATATAAAAAGGGGGCGTAGAAAAGCCGAGAAGTCATTCGCAACGACCCTACCGAATTGCGCGCAGACTATTTGCCTTAATGTCGGTCCCGGTGATTGCTGCTTTCTGTCATTATGCAAACATCCGGAAGTCAGGACGCTCACCATTCCACGGATGAAACGAGAAACACGTGTTACTTTGACGGAGCCCCCCGTCCCTCGTACTGTTTTCATTCCCGAACTCGGCATTATATTTGCCGTTGCATCGAGAATGATTAATTGAGTATGCAATGCGCGCCAGTAGTACGACGCTTGCTTACGCGCGCAAACCTCGCTACAACGCCACGTATCGCGTATGTTTTCTTCGCATTGTAAGAGTGAACCGCCGCTCAGTGGGAATTTCAGGCAGTTCGGGCGTATGGACGCCAAAATTTCTCGCGTATTTATATGCCGTGAATGCCATGCTAATTCCATTCGCAGACATGGTCCGGATTGCTTCTGTCGGAGCCGTTCTCACCATCCAGTCTGCCGCGCCCTCTCCGCCAGCCGTCAGTCGTCGGGCCTTGAGAGCAATGTGAAGTTAGCTGTACTCATTCATACTTTCTTTATAGGGCCGCATCAGTGGGAATCATGAAACGCCATATCTGCAGGCAAGTAACGGTTATACTACATATATACATTCATCAGACTGTAAAAGTATTAGTTTTATATCCGCACGAGAAATATAATTTAGGTCATAAAAAACTAATATTTTAAAACATTTCTGATACGTTATTGACTACTTCCATCCGTGTCTACCCCTAATTCAGAAATGCTTCAATGATTCCCCAATCGTTGTTCCTTGACTGTTGTACTTTTAATATTTAATTTAATTTTGATTATTATTTGTTTTTATTTGAGACAATTACAAGTCAAAAAGTGACGTTGGTGTTGAGGAGTTTTACTAAAACCCCAGTCACACTGCACATCGATTATACAAACAACGTGGTTTCACTGCAGATACGTGTGACAAACGTATTTGCTAATAAGCCTCAAAGATGTTTAAAGCATCTTTGCTTTCTACATATGTATGTTTTGAACGTGTCAGCGGACAGTGTTTGTATAATCGATGTGAAAACGACCGTAATGCAAGAGAGATATACGCCCCGCGACAGTGTGTGTACGCTTTTTTTTGTGATGTATAAACAGTGTGATTCCGGCCTATGAGTGCATCATGATTGCTTCACCGGACACGCGCGCTCCCATCCTGCGTGGCCCCCTCAGCTGCGGAAATGACGTCATCTGTAGCCGTGCCCTGGTGGGGGCGCCACTCCTCATCTGATCCTTAACGTGCGGGCGTATTAACTCTTCTATTTATCTATTCATCGGTTAGTAAAATACGGAAGTCTGCTTGTGCTCGTTGCTTCGGATCCGAGACCATCGTACGACATGGAATTGACTTTGTAGCGACTAACAAAAATAAGCTCAGTACCATGAATTCGTTTCCGTCACTTAGGAACACCTAATGGGTGTAGATGTAACTAAACCGGAAGTGTTAAAAAAATTATCTTCGTTGTGACACTGAGCACGACGTTTCGCGCCTGCAGACAGTTTTTTTGACACAGGTCAGACTGTTGTTTTAGGTTTAATAATATTTTCCGCCTCGTCGTTCACCGAGCTCCATCTGTGGATTGCAGAGATTGGCTGTCCTAAATGTTTTTGAGAACACAGACGCTTCAAATTTCTTAAAATGCAAGACCGTTATTTTTATTTTTGATTACTGGGTAAAATGTATAAAAAAAAACGCGAACAAGACGGGGAAAATGAAGACACAATGACTGCAGGGCAGGCGCCCGTCCCGCTGTCGTCTTTGTGTCTTCCTTGCCGTTGTTTTATTTGCGCTTCTTAACCTTCTTAACCAGTATCGACTAACTAGGCCAAACCCAATTTCTAATGCGGGGTTCATTAAGTTTACACCTCTTGCTTCATGACTCACTCTTCGACTTTCTTATTGGCTATAAACCGCACTATAATTGATTATCGGGACGCCGAGGTTTCTCCACGCAATGCGTTTCTTAAACCGACTCCAGCATTCAACAGTAAATGACAACTTAAGAAACGTAGGACCCGTTGAGTCACGCGCATCTCATTATACCGCCTCGCAACCAACGAGATAGAGGCACCAGTCGATGATGACTCCGACGAACGAAGTACAATACAAGGAGCGTGATATGATAATGCGGACCGCAAGTTCGTCTGCTTCTTTTGCGGGGGTTGTGGTAACGTCAAAACGCCGAGCTCTGATTGGATCTGCATGAAGGATAGTGGGTACACCTCAAGGCATCTAGCATTGAGGTATCCGCACTATCCTTTCAATCAAATCCAATCAGAGCAAGGCATCAGTCTGACGTCACCGTAACTCTTGCGCAAGCAGCAGACGACTTGCTTGCTCGCCGCATAGGCGACACTCCGCGTTCGTCAAGCTGACAGCGACCGCAACATCGTAGCGTTTGCCTTCGTGGCTTTACAAAACGGTGTACCGCGACGATGTACCAAACAGGTCCCGCTAAGTCGTAAACTTCCGGAGTGGCACGAACGGGCAGCCTCGCCGCGTCCTTAGGCAGGCTCGACGAGGCGTTAAGCCCGTGTCTACTGCAGGCGGCGCCATTATATTCGTCCGGGCCACGAGCGACGATTCAGGAGAGGCGCGCTCTTTTCAGGCAGAAGGAGGCTTCGGCGGTCGACGTGCTCCTGTCGGCGAAACCCGGCAGACTGCTCACGCGCGGCGAGGTTGCTCCAGCGCGGTTGGTGCTAGTGTAGAGAGCGGCAAGCTTTTGACTCGCAAAACTTCACTCGAACGTTCTGTTGGGCTCTGGGTGTACAAACTTGGAGCTACGCAATTATTCGCGAGTATTGCGGGTTCCTGAGCGTTAAGGACGCTCGGGACGTACTTTGTAAAGTGTAGTGCCTCGCTAATAAAGACGTATACATGCGATATAATCACGGTGTTGAGTATTGCTAGGTCTGAAGAGGTGAAAAAACAAGGCAATACAACTTTATCGGGCCCTGCATGGCGCAGATACTAAGTTATTAAGTGATTTATTGGCACGAAACAGGTGCGCACAATGTTTCGCATACGAGATGGTTCGGTGCCTACACTAACAGGTAATTTACGTAAGGTTCAATGACTCAAGGAGAAGTTTCAAACTTAAAAGAACAACGTTATACAGCAGATAATGCAGAAGAACAGTTATTATATCATGACTTCCATACAACCAGCTAAACGTAATACTAGACCAATTACAATGTGCTCTGTTGGAAACCTCAATTCCGGAATGCCACCACAGCGGTAACTGGGCAGCGACACGCGTGCTTGGAGTTCGAGAATAAATGCACAAACATATGAACGTCCGCGGTAGCAAGAATCATTTAGAGGTATAGATATTCTCGTGCTTCTGTTCAAACAAAGTGAAAGCGTGCTTATCGCACGAAAAGTATTCTGCTCATAAACAGCCTTACTTCATTGCTGAGACACTGAAGCGGCAAAGATGCAACACGTTTTCTCTCTCTCTCCCCCCCCCCCCCGTTATGTGATTTAAACGTACAACCCTACTATTTCAGTCATGCATACGTTGCACCCTATACGGCTCCAGAAGTTTCCATACAGTTTCCTTATCGTCGTCAAAATATCTGTCACAGAAAGCAGGCGTAACGCACTCAAACGTACGCGGCAGCTCAGGGTCGTCTGCGTCTTGCACAGGGATTGCGGGCACGTCATAAAGCCGAGCTCTGATTGGCTCTAACTGGAAGGATAGTGGGTAGACATCCGTGATGGCTGCCTTGAGGTCTACCCACTATTCTTCCAAACAGAGCCAATCAGAGCTCGTCGTTCTCATGCCGCCGCAACCCCTACGCAAGAAGCAGACGAACTTGCGCTCCTCGTTTAGAAGCTCGTTGCTTAATTATTGTTTCTTAAATGAAAACTGAAGCGGTTCTCCGTTTGAATACGGAAAAACAACAGTTTCGTACAGATTACAGATTGAAAAAAAAGAAAACACAAGCAAAAGAAACCAGTGAAGAAACCTCGTCGTCGTCTCAACCAAAACACAAGACGAAGATGGACAGAACTAAATGGACAATATTTTACACTATAGTCATTATTATCCTGAATTTATAATCGTTAAAGGCCCGCTGACAAAACACAAGCCATTACCCAATTTAATAAATTCACTGACTGTCTGTTTTTTTTTTATGTTGTTGACTGGCTTTTAAATCAAAATTTCCTTTCTGGTCATATTAGATCGAATTTATTTATTTTAATTGGTTTAAACCTGTTATACCGTTTGGCGGTGCACGTAGAGAGACAATTTTATTTTGACTCACTTTAGCTTTCACTTAGGAAATGCAAATGCAAATGAGTATTCTGGTAATCTCGACGTACGCGGGCCCGTACCTCACTTCCGCACGTGGTCCCTACGTGATTCTAGTCTGTAGGTACATACGCTCCGATGTCGAACACTCGATCCGACTGCTCTTCATTTCTTAATGGACACTGGGTCTGATCCCGGGTTATCTTCACCACTTCGCGTCCATTAGGTACCTAATCCCTACATTAGTTTTCAGTAGTAGCCAGCACACGGAGCCGCCGCGAGGGCTCGATAACCAGGCGAAAAACACGCCTCCGCATGACGCGCCTTGGCGCACTGATACGTGCGACGTAGCAAATAAACCACGTGGATTCTAACATACTCGTGATTTTACACGGCAGCCCGTAGCATTGGGTTTTACTCCATTGTGGGATAATAAAATCAACATAAAGACTGGCAAAATAAATGAAGCAACTTCAACTCCTGTCTTTATGAAGAGCAATCCCACTTGGAGAAATTTGTTTTCTCCGACATGGAGAAAAGCACTCCGGCAGCGTTGCCTCTGTCGCATATTTTTCGTAGAGAGCCTAGATTGTTGAGAGGGTCAAACATAAACCAATGGGGAGCGTTTGCAATTCAATGGCGGACGCCTCCATCGGAAATTGGTCGCTAGTGCGCATGCGCTGCGTTATCGCGTGGCTAAGTGGAAAGCAGGCGGATAGGTGGAGATGCCTGTTGACGTCCAACGCGTTCGTCACCTGTAGCTCGTAATGCAAACGCGGTCTATAAACCTCGTGATCTGGATCGAGCAGTTGGAAACTCTTTGTAGTACAGGCTCTGTAATTGTTCTCTGCCACCTGGTGGCTGTCGCCGCCCGCTCGTCGGGAAGCAATTGTGACGAATTGCGCGGGCCTCATGTGTCCATCATTATTACGACGGGATTTAAGATTCCTACAAATTCCGCAAGCTTTTTCCGTAGCGCAAAACTTGAGTGAACGTAATCTGAGTGCAGTGGCTAAAAAGTATCTACCGATGAAAATGATATGTTTGCCGCTAGGGGCGCCATGGTCGGGGCTTCATCTATGTCCGCTCCTTTCCTGTGTCACACAGGTCACGCATTCATCTTATACTTCTTTTCTTTTCTGCGTCAATTTTTCTTTTTTTATAATTAGACGATTCTTTTATTGCGAACAGGGAGACGTCGCTCGGCGTCCGAAACAAGGAGTGTTTCAATATGCACGTGTTATGCGGCATTTCGCACAATTTCTTTTTCTGCGCAGTATTTGACATCGTTGTGAGTCCCTTCTCTCTACAGTACGGCTAGCAGCCAGACAATAGTGGATCACTTCACACACAACGCAAAAGAAGAAGGAATATTCACACCAACACTCCCCAAGCCAGCCTCGCTAAACGCTGCCTGACCGGCCTCCTGGCCCCGCTGTGACTGGCAGCGCCACCCCAGGCCCCTGCGGCAAAATTGGGCCACACGACAGACAGCTCCCATCCGACGCGATCGGCACACCTCTCAGTTCTTGTACACCCTAGTTAGGGTGTGCTAGAACTGTGAGGTGTGCCGACCGCGTCAGCCTCTCCATTGGAGCTGGGTGTAGTGTGGCCCAATTCTGCTGCAAGGTCCTCGGGTGGCGCTGCCAGTCACAGCGGGGCCAGTCGGGCACTGTTTAGCGAGGCTGGCTTGGGGCGTGTTGGTGCGACTATTTGTTCTTGTTTATCCTTGTGTGTGAAGCGATACAATATTGTGTAGCTGCTAGCTCTTCCGAAGAGACAAGTGACTCGCAACGATGTCATGTACTGCGAAGAAAAGGACAGAAATTTGTCCGAAGTGCAGCATAACACAGGCAAATAGAAACACTCCTTGTTTCGGACTCCGAGCGACGCCTCTGTTCGATGAATGGGGTTGTCTGATTGAAAGAATTGCGTTACACAATTGCATTTCTTCCAGAAGAGAAAAAAAGAGAGAAACTGATGCAGAGAAAAAAAGAAGTCTAACAAGAATGTTTTACCTGTGTGGCATGTCAGAGAAAACAAATTTCTCCAAGTGGGATTGCTTTTCAATAAAGACAGCAGTCGAAGTTGCTCCTTTTATCTTGCGAGTCTTGGTGTTTATTTTCATATGATGCATGCTCACTAGATTAAATCAGTTCAGACATTTAGTGGTCTATATGCTCCGACTAATAATGCAGAAGTCAAGAAAAGCTCGGTTTCATTAAACCATGCTAACATGCTACACAAAAAAATATGTATTGACACCAGAACATAAACGAAGTATTTAAAGGTCTGCGAAATGTATAGCCGCCGAAAACATAATTAACAAAGTTTTGACACTAAAGTGTAGAGGAAAGCACCGCATATCATATCATACTCAAAATTCGCTTTCTTGATGCTCGCATGTAAAATGAGATAGACAATTATTATTTTTTATAGCAGCAACCGGAAACAAAAAATAAACAAGCGAGATTATCCAAGTATTTGACCGCTCCCAAACGGAATTTTCGTTTTGAATATAAGCTCCTGCCGCTCCCGCAAGTCACGCTTTTTCACAAGGGTGTGAGATAGGATAAAAATTAATATTTTTCACAACCGAACAGACAAAAACAAACCAAAAACATTACCGTTTTCACGCCGAATAAAACATCTCTGCTGCGGCCGACAGGCCTCTGTCAGCCGTCGGATGACCGCGCTCTGTTCTAGAGCGCCCCACCGGCGTGCTTGCACATCGCGACACACTCACGGTCGTCGGACGGCACACCTACTCACAGTCTTAGAAATAGGGGTGTAGAGGAGTACACCCTTGTCAGATATGTATACACCCCAAAACTACGTTTGGACGTTGAGTCTACTGACGTCGAGCTGGCGATACCAACTTTTACGAGCGGCTTGATAGCTGTTAGATATAACGTACTAAATAGCTAATGTATGAATGAAAGACTATAAAAAACACACAAAAACACTAACGTTTTTGCAGCAGAGCAAAAAAAAAACCTTGATTTTCTAACTGTAGTTTTTAAAGAGTACATTGGCTATTTTAATAAGTTGTATCGGTTGACTATAAAGCCGCTCTTGAAAGCTAGTATCGTCGGTTCGACGTCTGTGGACTGAACGTCGAATTGTTGTTTTGGGGTGTTACATATGGGACAAGGGGTGTACCCGTGTACAACCCCTATTTCTAAGAGTGCTCTAGTACATCTTACTCTAGTGTTGGTGCGTAGATAGCTCTACCAGCTGGTATAATTAGCTATTAATAAAAACCCTAATTGCTCTAGTTGTTTCGCCTTTTCTTATGTCTAATGAAATAAACAATTTAAAGCCCTCATAGAAATTAACGCGAGCAAAACACGCCCGAAGGCTTTCTTTTTCCCTCGCTTTTTGCGTCTCCTTTTCTAACAAAAACAATAAAAAAAAAGCCACGTGCACAAAAAAATATAATAAAGGTGACGCACGCAGTAACCTATCAAAGGCAGTATAGAGACTAAGATCCCGATTGCTTACAGCTTTGAGAACGCGCAGCCTACCTTCTCAGCCATTTCCTGACAGCCCCTCGGGGCTCGTGTTTAGCAGCGGCAGCAAAACGCCTTCGCCAGCGTTCTGTTAACGGCGGCCGCCAACAGAAGCGACGATTTAGGCCGGGCAAAAAGGCCCCCCGCCGACGAGCACGGTGACGCGACTTGTTTACCGACGCCGTCAACCGAACGAGACCGGCGAGCGATCGACGTGTGGCTGTTTGCCCAGCGGGGGTCGGCACCCATCTGCGCCCGCGGCGTCCGTGCGCCAACCGGCTTACTTATTCATGCAGTCCACGGAGAGAAGAAGGCCCATAGAACCTATTATCGGATCACTGGCTCGACTCCCCCGCCGGGCTCGGGTCCGGTGTTCCACGTCGACACGACGACACGATGATTCCAATAGGCGGACGTTTCAGGGAGCAGCTGCCTCGAGGACCGCACAAGGAGCACCGCATTAGGATAAGTAGTGACCCCGCATCGGCGAGATTTGGAGATCGGATGCGCCAATGGACCGATCTCATCGACCGTTCGGCGCATGCGTGACGCCGCTATAACTGTAGTTCATAGAAGGTAGGCGGCACTGCACGAGACGTCTCCTGCAAATCTACAGCGCGGACGTCGCACGTGAAGAAAGACTAAAGTTAACTATATTCGGCGGCGGCGGTGTAGCACAATTGGCTGGTGATATCGGTCTATTGAGACTCCGAGTATATTAGGTCTTATCATAGTCTCCTCTATACTCACAAAGCTTGGCAGTTCCATGACGGAGCTATAGAGTGCCAGGTCGCAGATTTGGAGCGAGAGGATTTGGTAGCACAGAGCATTTCTCGGGGAACCTGGACATCAGCGCACAGCTTTCGCAGCGGCGAGGACTCAAGACATGGCTTTCAAATCCGACGAGAAAAGAAACGGTAGCGCGAGTAACGCGAGGAACGCGAGCGGACATTCCGTCGCTCTAAAGATGTGTGTTTCGGCGTCTCGCCGCAGTGGGGCGTTCGTCACGTGGCTCTCCTCTCATCCGTTGTCTGCCGCTCTATCTTTCGATTTCGGCTGCCGCTTTTCGTGGCGATCTGCCAGGCTTTGTCAGTATGGAGGAGGCTATGGTCTTATTGATACCCGCGTAAAGTAAAAGGTAAGGGTGATGGCGGGCTCGATAAAGCTCTCCGTGGCAAAAATAAAGCGGAATATAGGGAACATCTAAAGAGAAAAAAATACAAGACCAGCATGGCGTAATGTGCATCGCGGCGCTCGTCTGCGTATACCGCTCTTGTTTTTTTATGTTTTAAATTTTGGCTGTTGTCAACTTAAAGGATAACATCGGTCAATATTTTCCAATTTGAGATTTGAGAGTTTTACGCTCAGTTAGGGTCCCTGAATTTCAAGGTATTTTTTTCCAAGTTGCGTATAGCTTTATGAATATCACGGTTCAAAGTTTGCTTTTGGGCGTCTATGGCAAAACCGAGGCTATCTGCTAAAGAGAGATGGCAACGCCGATCATGAGCTGTACGGCCGCGACTTGACCTCGCGGTGGTGCTATGGTAGGCGGTACAACGTGCGGAATCAACCGCAGCACCACCGCGACCTCACGACGCGGTGGTACCGCGGTCACGGTTAGGGCGTAAAAATCAGAGAGTACGACTAGCATTAGCCACGACAGAGGTTATGTCAGGAGTTCTTTATAGATAAGAAGTAAGACAGACTCCAAGGTATTTGTGGGATGATCAAGGCGTCACTGGGGTGATAGCAAAGTGATACGAAAATGATGTAACAAGTGAACTGCGTAACACTGAGAGCGATTTACATTTGTTAAAATTTTAAGCCATTTGGCACTTTTGGCATTACTGAGTTATTAATGTGAGACTGTGTTGTAAAGTTAGGTGATCATTATGGGAATGAAGAGCTTTCTAAATTACACAATTATTGGCGAGTAAGCACACTGAAGAAGAGATGTTATTATGAAAATGATTAATGCAGATTAGCAAATAAAAGAGGGCCAAGAACCGTTCACTGAGGGACGCGAGACGTTACCTTACAGGTCGGTGAATTCACGTTGTTTTTAAATCAAAAATTCAGAGATTCAATTAACAACAGTTGGGTAAATATTAAGATTTCTAAGTTTCAGTAAATGACGTGGGTGGGGAACCTTGTCGAATGCATTAGAAAAGTTAATGAAAATAGCGTCAGTTTGAACATTGAATCCATTCCTGAGTAAATGTCGATAGGGAATGCTTTAAATTGGGTTTCCTACGAGTATGATTTACAAAAGCCATGCTGATGTTCAAAACGAAGGTTGTGCGAGTCCAGCTAGTTTATTATGTATGAATAAAATATATGCTCCAAAAGTTTAGACGGGACATTAGTAAGAGAGATGGGACGTTAGTTACTGATTAGCTGGCGGTCACGGGTCTAGTGAACGGGGACTGCATTAGCGATTTTTAAATCATGTGGAATTCAAAAGAAACTGTGTGACTGTAAGAATATGTCGGAGAGCGAAATGGACGATATGTTCTTAGTGTTTATGAATACTTTAGAGTTAATTTGGTCACTCGAGACCGTCAGTTGGTCGAGCGCCTTCAGTACACCGGCGTGGTTAATTATGATAGGATTCATATAAGGGCGAAAGAAATGCCATGAGTCAGGACTGCTAGACAAGTTTTAATTACTAAATAGAGAATTAAGAAATCTCTTAAGACTGAGGGCGGTATTTTTTTCGAAGAGGAGGCCGTCTTCGTATAAAGAAAAGCAATGGGGATAAAAGCGCTGGGTTAATTTTGTTTCAAAAACTTTTTGGTTTGTCAGTGAGAATGTTGTGGAGGTCAAGCGAGTAAAGTTAATTTTTTTTATAATTAATAACGGATCTATAAGACCTACGACAATCATGATAAGGTTTCAAGGAAGTCTTAGTGTCGGTTGGTTTAGCTCGTTTGTCAACGTCTATTTTTTTCTGTAGGAGTAACTATGAACTGTTTTGTTTTACCATGAATTAAGGTTACCATTATTATACGGGTCAGCGGATTAGCTTATCTTTGTATAGCGTCTAGTTTTCACGGGCAGTCCTTGATCTAAAGTCAAATATAAATCTATGACAAAAAATCCGAGGACACCTAAGCACTTCTTATCAGTTGTGAATGCGAAAGCATGAATGTCGTTCTTCCGTTCCCTTAGTTGGTCAGCGGCGTAGTGGCGTGGACGGCCACGTTTCGCCGGCCGACGACCGAACACGTGTTCTCGTAAAGCGGCCAGCCCGCGCTGAGCTCGGCCGTACAGCCTCTTTGGAGTTTGCCCGGGCGGGCTGTGCGGCCAGGCCCCCCATTGCCGCACGTCTTGCCGGCGGCCGGGCCGCTGCGTGCGCTGCGCCGGCATGGAGAGGGGTTCTCTGGTGGCATTTTTTGGAACTACAATGGAAGCCTCGTTTCTTGATGATGCGCGCCAGCCAATGTGAGCATATCCATCAGAAATCGGCGTCATTTCGCTCCGTTGGGACAGGGAAGTTTAGCTACCATTTGGCGCGGCTTTAAAGCTGATGAAGTCGGTTCACCCCATGGGACAGTTAATGGCTTCGGATTAAAACCTTCGAGAGTTGGAAGTGATGCATGCATAGTCATCCCTCGCATAGTTGCGAATGTATTTACAATAATGTGACTTACGAGGAACGAGTAGTGGCTGTTTCACCTCAATGACAAGGTGATCAGTAATGCCACGTAAGTACGCGCCGTTACTGAATAGTGGAGAGTCTTGACTTAAACACAGTTTGAGAACATTTCTGCAGCGATGAGTAATCCTAGTCGGTTGAGTGATGTTATTTGATAAATTAAAATCTAAGCAAAAATCAATAAACTTTTGAATAGACGCACAACTAGAAAAAAGCAGACCAGTCAATTTCCGGGTAACTGTAATAAACAAAAAGAAAAATTAGGCGTTAATGTATTGTCTTGTTAGTTCAGAAAGACAGTTATATAGCTCTATAATAAATTCCCCATTGCTGTTTGGTGGTCTGTAACACACACCCATTACAACAAGGCGTGACGGAAACGTCAGGCTTTTACGACAAGGCGCTGTGACGCGGCTTCTGCAGAGTAGAGAGAGAGAGGGATGCTCGAGTTGCTTAAACAGTCCCGGCTTGGAAGGCAATTAGTGAGGTTTTAAAGACATGTTGACGTATGAAAACCTGGGTACTAAAGATAAAAAAATGTTCATTTCGTCTGCGGTGGTGTCGGGACTGAAAATGCCTAAATCCGTCGGCTACAGTTCTCATCCCTTTTACCGGCATGTCGGCCGCGTGAAGGACGAAGCTTTGCAGGAGGGAGTTGTGCTAGTTAATGACGTCCCGCACATCCCTCCTCGAACTTTTTTTGTTGTTGTTTGCGCGTAAATACTATTTATACATCGCTATTCGCGCTTTCTAGGTAGGCAGGGTGACGTGAAAATTAGGCGTAATATTTTTAACGCTAAAGATATTCGCCCGTTGAGTGCGTATGACGATGCACGATGCACTTTAACTCGTCGACGTGTATATGTTTGTTGGGTTTTGGAGCTTTTCCAAAGTTAATCGAATTGAAAGTTCACTTTCAACAACTTCGTATTATGGCGCTCATTCCTAAATGCTGAACTTGTTGGTTTGGCAAAAAAAAAATGAAATATACGCCAAGAATTCGGAGATGCAATCCTTTAGGTCACAGCCATTTGGCGCAACATTGGTGGTAACACTTACCCTGACATCAACTGAGGAAGCACCAGACGGCCTCGCGAGACCATGTCACAGTATTCATATTCTTTAATTTACGTTACAAGCTTTTGATGTAAATTTTCAATGGTGAATGTCCGTTCCATCGAATGATATTATCTGATTGGCCAATCAGAGCGAGCCACTCTTGGCGCAGTGCGGTACACCCGTTATGGTTGTAGTCAGGATCGAGAGCTTGTTCGCCAATTCCCTAATTTCATTCGATGGAACTGTCGTTACATTTTTTTGTGTGATGACAGCTAGGGATATTAGATATCGCTCTTTAGCTCGCTTTAATTTTCTGCTTTCCCGAACAATATTAACATAAGTGTTTATACAATTTTCTGAAATTTCCAATAATAAACTTCAAACATATACGCTTGTAAGAAGACGACCTTCGTTAGCGATGGGATGTCGCATTTTCTCAGACATCACAATTTTAATTTTAGATGATGTTGCGTAAGTTTATTTACCTACACCACTGATTCAAGAAAGCAGGGATATTGAAAAAAATAGTTATGACGCAAGCGTAAAATGCAGTACTTTAAAATGACTGCATCGGATTTCTTTGTATAAAGCAAACTTGAGAAGAAAGCTTCTAGTTGAACTTTCTTAACCTGATCAGCTGCCTGATATGTTATGTATATTAAAGCAGAGCTTAGATAAAAATGTTCCTACACATTTTGTATGACCTGTAAGGGTTTTAGGACTTTAGTGCTTACTGTTTGATTTGCTTGCAGTGTACTTGTGGCTCTATTAGGAAAACGCCATCGGTATAAACAACGCGTTCTGAAATCAATGCTTTTCGGCAGTTCCTATCTGCGCGTGTGTCTTTGAAAAGTTAGTTTCTGCGCGCCTCTAATCACCTACCCGTTCCCTTCGCATTGAAACGTCAAACAAACAGACTTAAAGCAAGACCAAAAAATCTAACACGTAAAACAAATTAAAGAAAGAGGTACCGTAAAAACGTAAGTACAACAAGCTGCTCTTTTTACGCTCGATATAACAAAAGAGCTTATCCAAAATTCTAATAACTGCGAGGTTGCCGCTGACGTAACTCGGAAACATGGAGAGGTTCAAGATACAATCGGATTCTGGTTAGAGCCTCCAGGCATGTTCGCAAACTCAACATTTCTCTGACCCGAACACTCAAAGGCAGTGCTGCTAGTTAAACATATTTAGTCTTTTCTAAAAAAAACAATAATACTTTTGACCTTTATGTGTAAAGACACACGCCATGCTGTAGTTGACATTTCTAATATAATGGTTTTTCGGGCGAACGCCAAGCTGAACCAGGCCCACAGTCGTCTGCGGCAATCATCAGTGTGGCCGTACGCTATGTTAACTCTGCCTCGCGAAAGGACTAGGAGACAGTTCAATTCGACTCTCGTGCCGCATCCAGCGCAGCGAAACCAGCTTTTGAAGCGGTGTCGACGCCTCGTGCGTCTTGGACAAATTGAAACCGCCACCTGCTGTGAATCGGCTGCAAAATCGTTTTACAAAAAAAAAAAAAAAAGCGTGTGTGGACATGTTACCCACCAGAAGAAATGAGATTGCAGGCAGTCCGTCCGGAAACTACAACAGCGTTTTCTAAACTATTACGACAAAGGTAAACAAAGAAAAAACAAAAAAAAGAAACGAAAGAAAAGTTAAAATCTACGTGGCGTAATTTTCTGCTGACGCTCTCTCAAAAACGCGTCTTGTTTTCTCCAATACTATTATAGGCGGCATTCAATGGCAGTAACACAATCGCCAGACAGAAATGAAATCAACGCAATAAAAATGGCGAAAGTACCGCAGACTCGACCTTAGGAAACGCGGCGTGTCGCAAATCCCGAGCGTCTTATTAACGCTCCGAAGTCAATGGAATTCCTGCATTATCCTATAAGAACACCTAGGCACAAGTCACAAAAGCAACAAGCCTGAATACAATGATTCACGCCCACCATTTCGTGAGCTGTGCGAAACTATAGTTAAGGTTCTGTCCTCGACTTTATGATTGGTTCCTTGTTGGTCCCCAAAGAAAAATATTTTCGTAAACCGACCAATTATTGCTACAGCTCAAAGCGAGCGAAATTAGGGACGCGGAACATTGAACACATCGTATGCTTTACTATAGTTAGGGGCAATTAAAAATTCCTGCAACTTTGATTACTCGACCAAACGCGATGAAATGCGGTAGATTTACAGGAACATCGTCCGTGAAAACAGTTAGGAAGGGAAATGGTACGGTGATGAAATGATTGCAGTATGCCGTACACAGAACAAGAACGATGTCAAGGACGGCGTCTAGGACGACGTCAGGAACGACGTCGAAGACGACCTCCAGCTCTAGAACGACCTTAAAGACGGCGTCTAGGACGATTTCAAGGACAGCGTCTAAGACGACCTTCAGGATGACTTCTAGGACGACCTCAAGGATGACGTCCAAGGCGACGTGTCTACGTCGTCGTCAACGGCGTCTGGGACGACGTCGAGGACGAGGTCCTAGAGGACGACGTGAAGAACGACGTATAAAACGATCTCTAAGACAACCTCAAAGACAACGTCCTAGAGGACGACGTCAAAGACGACGCCTAGGACGACCTCTAGACCAACGTCGAGGACAACATCAAGGACGACCTCTAGAACGACGTCGAGGACGATGTCAACAACCGGTGTCGGTAGCTGAAGCGCCGGTCACGTCATCTTCAGCTGCCGGTACTTACGAACTTACGCTATTTTCGCGTACGGGAACGGAGCTTACGCGAACGGAGTTTACGTATTCGCCGCTTACGCGACCTGAGTTTACGCTCCAGTCGAGTAAGCGTCCTCATTGGCTAATGTAGCAATCTCATTGACTATGAACCGGTAATAAGATGTCCGAAACTCGCCAAACCCAGTGTTTCTTAGGGTCTATTCCCATGATGCATCTTGTTGGCACATCTTGTGTCGCGAAACTAGGTTTGGGGAAACAGATGACCCATGTGAACGCGACCGAAAAATTGGCGCGCCTCCGAAAAAGTTTGAGCGTGCTCCTCGCTTCTGGAGCAATATCTTGCTGTAACCTCACCGAGGCCTGTCAATCACCTGAAGGAGAAACGCGGACGCTGCCAATGGCCGCTCGACTTCGCTATGACGGCTTACCTTGGAGGCGGAGCGAGCTTTTAGAGGAGTCTGATTTTTGACCGATTCCGTATCCGAGCCAAAGACGAAAAGAGAAAAGCAAACATGGCGGCGAGCGACAAGCGGAGAAGCGGTGCGTACGGGCGTACGGACGATATGTGTTACCAGTACGGGTTGGTGGCGCGGTGCAGATTCATCAACAGTCGAGACGAGTGCAAGCGCCGCATATAAACGTGACGACCGGGGATAACTTTCTTTTAGCGGTGCAAAAATGTCCGAAATGCTTGGAGATCATCCGCCTGTTCTTTGACGTTCGCGGTCTTTCTCGGGTTTGGCAGGACTAGTAAACCCAGTGAGCCGAATCCGACGAAGTTTATGGAGTGGTATTAATAATGCAGACTGTCTCGTCACACTGTGCGCACTTCATATCATTTTGATGCGAAACGCTCGATATCCCTGGTGCAGATGACAAGGTTTGGCGGAATTCTCGTGTGTCATGACGTCCCAGGTTTCGCGCGTCAAACTCCGCGTGTGAACAGGCCGATTTCGCGAAATCTCGGTTTCCCCAAACCGTGGCGCGTTTCAGTGAGGGTCACACAATCCCAACATTATTGAATGCTGCCGACTCTACATACGCCAACACACTGTTTACCAACACGCCCGCTTTAGCCACCCTAGGTGGGGGCTCTGCGCGTGAGCAGAAACCAAATTCGGGAGGACTGAAACGCCTGCGCATGCGCAGTTCCCACAGCAGCGCCACCGCAAAGGCGTGACGTCAGAGAGTTGAGTTGGTCTATACTCTCCGTTTCAAGCTCAGTCCGAGCGCGGATGGCGCTGTGATCCCATGTAGCCTAAAGTTCCTAGATAAAAGCTTCCTACAAGTAGCGACGTTTTTTGAAGCACCGACTACGTGAAGGTGCAGGTTTTGAGAAGCGAATGGCCGCGCACAGCAGAAGACTGAACTGAATGACGCCATCTTGTTCCAGAGGAATGTGCTTTGTCATTTGTGATGGTTGTCGTTACTTGGAAAAGAAGTATCAAGGGACTTTACTGTAGCCGAAAAAATGCAGCGCCAGAAGTTGATCGTCACGGGGTGTCGTCGTCGTTGCGCGTTTCCTATCACCGGCTGATCCAGCCGCGCGTAGTGAACGGGGCCGTGGACATTTTCCCGTCCGTACGTTGGTTTAGGCGGTTCTGGCAAACCCAATAAAGACGACGAAGAACGTCGGTATGCATTTTTAATACCTTCTGAGTGGTTCCTTCGAATCGTAGCGTGGGTTGCGTTTGTACTGAGTGTGAAACGAAGTTGGGATCATCCGAGCTGCTGTTTTCTAATTGAATTATATCTGTGTTGATAATAAGATTACGGCTTCGAATTGAAACTGTGATTTCCACTCCCAGCGTGTTTTTTAGCTATTAGGCACGCACGTGTGTTTTTTCTTCTTTTTCGGCTTCAGCTAATTACGGTTCTTGCTTGGTTAACTCTGAAACATGCGGGCTACGCCTGTTTGCCATTGTGCGAAGGATGAATCTTGTCAAATTTGTTTAAAGAAAAAATATCGATTTTGTATTTGACTAGACTGTAATTTACGACAAATATGTAACTATTTGGCACGCTTTTTGTGTAAATGTACACAAGAAAATGAGTTAATTAAAAGTTACCAGAAAAAATATACACCTTAAACTGCAATCAAATTTAAAGAAAAAAGGAGTTATTGTTGAGGGGCACCGCGGAACTTGAAATAAACAAATGAAAGAAGAACGCCGAGTCTGAATGATTAGTTTTCGCCCTTTGTGTTTTGTATGTCAAACGTTATAGTTTTCAACTGTAGCCTTTTATTTATATTGACATAAATAAATTCTAGCTATAATGTTGATCATCAACAAATATTTTTTACTCGGTATTTAATTGAAGCAAGTGCTTTCTTCAGTGTTTTCGCGAACATGGTGCCCAACCTAGCCGCTCGTTTGCGCCGAAAGCACACGTGTAGAATACAAAACTGATTTTTGATTGCAACATACTTTGACCTTTGACTGGGGTAGATCAATTTGCCCCACATAGTAAATTTGCCGCGCAATTAGGGTTCTCTTCAGTACTATTTTTGAGTCCTGTTGATGTTCTCATGCGCGACGGTACGCTTGCACGGCGCAGAAAACAAAGGTCAGCTACCAAGGACGGGTCACGGGCCCTAAACACAGCTTGTTCTTTGACAGCGAGCTCGCGACAGCAGCTTTCCTGCCCCCCCCCAAAAAAAAAAGAAAAAAAAGAAAAAAAAAAGACAGCACGACCCTAGACATCTGGCTAAACCTCCAACTTCCAACTATACCGGTAACAAGGTCCGCCAACCCGACCGACGCAGGATCCCGTTCGCTAACCTTGCAACTCAACGGAGCTTACGCAATGCACTCCATCAATGAAACGTCTTCTCCACGCCACGTGACTACCTCCGCTCTACCTGCACGCATTCGGGACGCTGACCGCTCATCTGCCGCATAGAAAGCAGCCGATTGGTCAGGTCACTGCGTAGCCTCCACTCCACTGTCACCTCGAAAAGGAGCGGAGTCCAGTTTACGCGTTTACGGTAGCCGCTCGGACAGTCCCCACGCGACCTCCAGACAGCAAGCGCGCTGTCGGGACGTAATTGGCCACCAAGAGCAATTGGGGATTAGGCGAGCTTCCTCTTTAGGTGCCGGCACGACAAGCAGCGCACTCCCTGGCCACCTCTCGCGCCATTCTCTCTGCCAGAGGAAGCGCCGCAGACGTACGCTTCCAGCGTCCCCGTGGCCCCGCTTATCCCCTTGCAACCAACTCAATCAAATTCTCATCCAGAGTCGGGGAGGGGGTTCCACTTGCAAGATTTATCCCCCAACGGAGCGGCCCGCGGCCGCCCTGTTTGCTGACTCGACGGACGACGGGCTCGGGGGAGGGGGCACTAAGTCTCGGAAATTCGGATATCTCGTTGCTTTCTATCTCAACTCTCCTGTGTCCTTGGCGATTTGCGATATTTCTTTTTTTATTCTTCTTGTTTAGAGTAACCGAAAAGAAATATGGGGAAGCAAAAATAATCAGGCCGGTTTCGTTAACGAGGAGCAGAAAAGAATGAATGGGTGAAAGAAGCAGTCGGAACGAGTCGACCATGATTCTGCTTGTTCGAGGAAAATTCGACGTTGGTTTTCGACGATACAAATTAACGTTCAGGTTCCTTATTTACTTTCGTGCAAGAGTAGCGATAAGTAGTACCCTATTTGGACGTTCTTTTCACGTAGACTAAACTTAGTTATTTTATATGGACTATAGCATATTGAAACAACTCTATCACATTTAGAAAGCCGGAGCGTACAGTGCTTGGAACATTTTACAACAGTGATGTAGGTGTTATCGAAAATAGGTAACGAAATATTTTACTGTTATTTTACGATTAAGAAGGAACGCATTACCAGCCTTTGTAACCACAGTATTATAGCCACTCGTCACTGTTACCAACAAAACCTAATTTACGTAACTTTGTCGTTACTTTTTATTCGCGAAGGAAAAGTGCCATCCTCAATTTCCCGATTTCATTCATGGGGGCTTGAAAAATACGTGGTATGAGCGTACAGGTCGGCGACATGGTGTACTGAATACTTTGAATCTGGGAACACCCAAAACATGTAAAATGTAGTTTGTTTTTGCCACGTACAAGTACAGGCAAGTGTAATTTTATACGTTACTATACACAGTAGCATATGTACATTACCCTTTACTATTTCTAAAATGTAGCCAGTACATTACTACGCCGCCAAAAAAGGAACGGCTACCGGTAACACTGTTAATTGCAGTATGTTACAGCCAAAAGGGTTACAGGTTTAAACATTTTATGTTTAAAAATTAGACGGTGGTCATCCGCTCCATTAGGGCTATAAAATGTGATAAACCTGTTCACCAGTCTAGGCACTAAAAGCTGGCGTTAATCGCTATACTTTATAAATTAACTTTTAAAAAAATGTCGATGCAGTGTTCCCGCTAATCCTGACGCGCAGTGTACTTGTGCGCACCTGCGCACATATCTCATACGAGCATCGAACCCGAGCTGTAATATGTAAAATGAGCCGCCAAACTACGCGCCTGCGCGTAGAAAGGTCTAACTTTCACCAATGTGCATTGAGCAGGTCAGTTTTACACTTCATGTAAATTCAAGGCGTAATTCGCGTCCTGTGCAAAATTGGAGCAATAAACTTGCCGAAGTCAACGCCTTCAGCGTTGAGCGCTTGTGAGAACAAAACGGTGCTTCGCATGGTCTCTGCGCCGATCGACAGAAGGCGGCTGAAGTTACTAGCATTGCTAACGCGATCGATTGCGAATGCCCCCAACGTTGACTTTAACAAGTTTGTTGCCCAAAAATATTAACTAAGCTTTGAAGTTACACGAGGTAAGACTGACCTGCTTAAATACACATTTAGAGAACATTCGAGTTTTCTATGCGCAGTTGCCAAGTTTTCTGGCTCGTTTGACAGCCTCGGATTCAATTGAGCCACCTTATACATTCAGTTTTAGTAAGCGTTAGGCGATGCTTGCGCCTCGTGTGCCTTACTTCATAATATAAACTAGAAGATAAACACACCACTGGAGACGTTTATGCACCACGATATAAACAAACTTAGGCTGACCTATTTATAGTCAAATTATAAAAAAGAAATTCATTGTTTCATAACAGTAGCTCCTGAAATTCACCATAAAATACTACCAATTGAGCACAGTACGTAATTTTGCTTTTACACGGCGTCTAGCGTACAAATGAAGAGCCCATCATGAGATCCAAACACAACACCTGCGTGCTCTAAAATTGACCTTTCACCTTTCAAGTATCATAAACAAAAACACCAAAATTTTATATGCATTTTAGCGTATTTCGCGCCAAAATAAACAGGTCTGTTGATAACCAGGTTTCCTCAATGTGTTCATTAATTTTTAATTGCTCCTAAAAAGGCTTAATGTTTTTGTTCTCTTATTCTTTCATCCTATTATACTCAGTCAGTTATACTTTCGTCGTGCAATAAAATAAGCATGATGCGATAACTCGGCATACGAATACAGTGCTCACAGCTTCGGCATGAACCAAACTGCAATGGTCGAATTATCGCGTTCCTTTCAGTGCGAAAAACAAAAAACAAAAAAACACAGGCGCAGTTGTGGGTAGAATATCACCGGGACACTAATGACATTTACGTCGTCGACGTGATTCTGTTGAAGAGCTCAAAGGCTTTGGCTGGCCGTTATAATGAGAGTAATCACGGCCAAACCGAGGAGTGCCGCCGCCACCGGTTTTGTTTTTGTGTGGGCCCGATAAACAGACGTAAATGAGCAAACGTTCTGTTGATAAATGACTCTGCGTGTGTAACGGCCAATACGTGCCCGCATGACACGCGCGAACTATAGCCACACAGGCGGAAAGGGCGATAAAAAAATGAACGCTTTTTCTGGCAGCCACGCATTTGTTATTCTACACACGGGACGCACGTTATGGGGACGTGAAGCTAAACGGCACTTACTACTTTTCTCGGATATAAAAGAAAACAAAAAGCGCAAGTCAACACTTGTTTGCTAAATATCGCAGCGCCCTGTGCGATAGTCGAGGAGTTTGCGGTGACGAATATTAAAATACGATGATATCGGATGTGTTGTACACGACACAATTAAAATCTTACGAATTATCTAAAAGAACGCGGAATAGAATTGCCAGTTAAAAAACAAAAAAAAAAGGCGGTCAAGCTGGTTCAAGAAAGGGCGCCTTTTAAAAAAAGGTTTGTGCGAAGGTTTGTTTGAATCGAATAGTGATGCGTCACTTCTGGCCTTCATAATGCAACGGAAGGCCAACACAACCGCTTCTCTTTGCAGTGTTGCTGTCAGGGATGACACCGCTCTATTTGTTTCAAACCAACGTAGTTGCACACCTCTCTAATTTGTTTCAACTTAATCGAAAAGGGCAGCCGACGCTACGAGGTAATGGGCCCAAGCAAGCAGCGGGAAAATTGCAAGTTACTAGATTTTGTTTACTTATAATTTGTTCAGCGATGGTAGAACACGTACAAAAACATGACCATCGCCATCATGGTGCGCTTTTGACGCTGTCTGTTTGGTACCATCAGCTCGTAGCATCGACTGCGTCTGGACTTAACGTGAGGGCTAATAACGGGCTGACGTTCAGCTAGTTAGCACACTAGCTGATGCAAAAGAAAAGGTCATCTGGAACGTTAGGGACAAAAACACAGAGAAAGAAACAGACACACGCCGCTGACTATCAACTGCGCCTTTATACTTTCCTTTATCACCTTAACCCGAATTCGTTTCTCTTATTTTCTTTTTACTCTGCATATAATATAATGTCATTAAATTTAATTAACTTATAACCCATTAAAGATTTCCTCTCCCCCTCCTCACCGTTCTCTTATTGCCCTTCACGGGGACGTGCCACATTTTAAAAGCTGTTTTTCTTTTTGGTTACCTTGATGGAAGGCATGCTCACACGTCCATTGGCGCTTTCCTCAACGACTTGACATCTAGAATCTCGCGCGCAAAGAAAGCTTTGTGTCTATTACGAATAAAAATATTGTTGAAACCTGTACTGCACCGGTATGTGGGGCGATGGGCCGTAAGATGCCCAGCCGATGTGCTCTTCGTCGACTCCGCGTGCTCTCTGACTCGGTCGTTAATACAGCGGTTCGTTTGCCCGACGAAGCATTTCCAAGAGGACATTAGAATCTGGTACACAACACCAGTTTTGCACATGGCGTATTGCGTCTTCTGTGCGGTGTTGCAAACTGTCTGGTTCTCTTTTTTGTTGGCTTGATTTAACCTGCGGCACGTGGAGTTCGCTTTCTTTGGAGCAGAGCACACGATCTGGACACACTATCGCGCGGCGATATTTTTGAGTCGGTGGGTGACACCCTGGATGTAAGAGATTACCGCAATGATCTTTCGTGGTGTCTGATTTGGTGTTCAGTGCTTGGTGATTCTTGAGATAATTGCTTTTATATGATTTTGCGCACGGCTTCTAGGAGGACAACTGGATACCCAGAGTCTCATAGCCGGATGATACGTTTTTAAAAACTTGCATCAGCTTGATGGTGCAATGAATATCTTAGTGCGGATACGAGAGCCCTTTTGGCAACACTTCATTTCATGGTTTACGAGTGGCTAGATGCTAATGAGAAAAAAAATCTTTATTTGAGCGGGGTGTGCACCTCCAGCACACATGTTCGTCTTTAAATTCAAGTGCGAGGTCCAGGAACTTTATGGACTTGTCAACGGATAGTTCGTAAGTGAAGACCAAGTCGGCGCAACATTTTTGAGAGATCCCCCTGACCGTGCTTCTGCACTCGTTTTCTTCATTCTCGGTGTCTATGTTGCTTAGGATCAGGAAGTCATCCACGTACCAAAAGATTGCTTGGACTCTGGCATCGTTCAGGGTATATTGGATGTGCCTACCACAGGCCGCCAAGAACAGGGCGCATAAATGTGGCGCCACACGAGAATCAATGCAGATCCCCTTCTTTGGACGTAGTCTTGAGCATCATACGAAATAACCATCGTCTTTAAATAGACACCGAACCGTTCTAGAAGGCGTCTATGTTCATCTTTGCTGCGTTTTAAAATGGCGCTACGCCATGTTCCTCGATGGTTTGTCTTAGAATGGGCATGAGACTGGTGTGTGGTATCGAATAGTACATCTTGTGGATGTCGATAGAAAATCCAGATACGACCTCGGATCCATGTTCTTAAAGATAAGCAATGAGTTCCGAGTTGCGTATCCTGTTTGAATCATCACAGTGCACCTGGGGCAGGTGCTTTGCAAGGATCATCACAGTGCACCTGGGACAAGTGCTTTGCAAAAAAGGTTGACCCATGAGCTTTCCAGGTTTTCCTCTCTTGGACTATGGAAAGGAGCGGTACATCTACCTTACGTGTTTTTGCCGAGAAGAAAACGTCAAGGTGTCCACCTTTTGTAGCTTTCACTTTGGTGCCCAGGCTGGTTTTGTTATGATCTTCTAGCAGCCATTTTAATGGCGAGTTTAGTTGTTTGGCTCCGTTTCGCATCAGTCTGGGTGAAGCTTTTGGCCACGGCAGCAGTGGCTTTCTCTCCGTAGGTCCCGGCATCGATGACTATAAAACCTCCCTTTTTACTAGAGACACAGAACCGGAGATTTTTACTCCGTGACGCCGGTACCGCGCAGTAAAAGCCCATGCCTGAAGGTGCCGGGCACCTTGGGGTTGAGAAGCATTCAATGCCTTCAGGGATAATCTGTGATTTCTGCTCTTCGTGAGCTCGGGACGCAATGGTCCGAACAAGGGCAACCTTGTCAACGGCCTCCAGCTGCGGTGGTACAGCCTACTTAGGTTGCTGCTCGATAATTGATGTCGTCCTCCCTGAGAGGTGGACGTCACCAAGGATATAGAGCGGCCACCTTTTGATGTGTTCCTTCTTTCGCGGTGCCAGATGTTGTTTCAGGGCAGGAAGAAACCAGAATTTCCACATGCTTTCTGTGAAATATCTTCTCGTAGCCAGGTTGTTCATGAAGATGCTGTGGTTAGAGCAATTAGCGCACAAAAACGTGACTGAGAAGTCGTTGAGCGCTACGTTTTTGATCTGAGGATCTTTCTCACTTCGCATGGCGTGTCCTTGTGACGGTGCAAATAGACCCGAAAAACTGTCGGACATTGTTGAGATGGACCTTCTTGTCGATGCTGCGTGAACGCTTCTTGGCCCGGCAGATAGTAGTGTCGATTAGAAGGCCGAGAATCTGTGAGTCAAGTGAAATAGAACATATAAAATTTAAAGACGGGCATGTGTGCTGGCGGTACAAACACCGCTCCAACAAAGGCTTTTCTTTCATTCACATCTGGCCACTTTAAAACCATCAAACGAAGCGTTGCAAACACGCATCTCGTGTCCGCACTAAGCAAGTCATACCACCATCAAGCTGACGCAAATTGTCAAAAATAGATCACTCAGTTGCGTGACTGTAGGTATCCAGTTGTCGTCCTATAAGCCGTGTAAAACCATATACAGGAAATTATCTCTAAAATCAGCAAGTACTGAGCGAACAAAGCAGACACCACGAAAAAAACATCGCTGTAACCCCTTACATTCACGGTGTCACTCACGGAGTCAAAAAGATGGCCGCGCGACAGGATGTTCAGGTGGTGTGCTCGGAACCAAACAGAGTGAACTCTATGTGCCGGAAAGTAAATTGGGCCTAGAACAACCAGACAATAGGCAAGCCCGTGCACAGAACGCAATACGCTTTGTCAAGTTAATGTTGTGAACGAGATTCCAATGTCCTGCAAGAGATTACATATCGGGCAAACAGGCCGCTGCATTAACGACCAAGTTAGTGAGCACTCAGCGTCGGTGAGGGACACAGGGCTTGGCATCTTTCAGAACGTTGCTGCACGTGTGGGTGCAATCCAAGTTTTAGCAATGTTTTCATTCTTAAAGGCAAACAAAAATGCATTTGCGCGCTAGTATTCAGGGGCCATGGCAATGGAGGAAAGCGCCGATGAATCTGTGAGCATGCCTTCCATCATGGTCAAGAAAAACAAACAGTTTTGAGACTTTAGGGAAAATAAAAGTAATAAGGTTTCGTGGAGTTAGGTGAAGTGAGGTAAGAGATAAATGTGCAATGGGTCATAGGTTAATTTGGTTTATTGGCATTGTTTTTTGTTCAGGATAAAATTAAAAATGTGAAACTAATTTGGGTTAAGGCGATGAAGAAGAAGTATAAAGTCACAGTTCATAGTCCGCGGTGTGTATGTCTCTATCTTACAAATGTGTTTCTGTCCCTAATGTTCTAGCTGACTTTGCTTTGGTAGAACCGAGTATCGTTTTTTTGTCTGATGACTCTAACGAAACATACACACAACAGAATTATGCTAAATAGCATCAGATACATGCAATATGTATATCCTGACTGTAAGGCTGCCTCAGATAGTAAACGGTGTCTGCGTTGCATTGCAGTGCGTTCACTGAGTTTAGCGCAGTGCCTTGCGTTGCCCTTGATTTTTCTAGCATATCACCGCAGCAACTCCTGATAACTGGTTGTAAACGAGCGTAAAGATACTCGCGAATACACAAAACGCAAACAAATACCTCGACCAGCCTTTAGTACAGCCGTGATGAGAGTCAGGGTTGGGTTTATTTTGAGAGCAAAGTGTGGAACAAAAGAGATTTAGCTCACGGAATACTGATTCTCGTAGGTTATACCACGTGAAGAGTAAACAAAAAACCTTAATTCTTAAATTTATATAGTTTTTCATAAAGTGCAGGTCACGACACAATTTTCGGCAGGCAATAGTAAAAGTGACTCCTAATTTTTTGTGGCATGCTTAAAACGATACTTTTGGCTGGGCGGTAAGGTAGTGAAGTTGACGCCACCTTCATAAAAAATTACGTGCAGAAGTAACACCGGGTAATCACGTTGTCTTCTCAACAGGACGCAGTACCGGGGGGTGAGGGGGTAAAACGTGACAACGATCCTCTTGCAATTTAGCGAAAGATTGAGTCGCGATGTAAAAAAACTAAATCACGCATTTTTTCCCTGCCAGAAAGGTGAATCTAACGAGCTACATTCCCGAGAGAGGTGATCCCAGTAAAGTTTTTGTCCTAAACTATCATACACCTAACACACGTAGGCTAGGCAGAAACCGAGACTGCAGACGCTGAGGATGAAATGACAACAAAAAAATACGAATACAATATATATAAAGTTCGAGCGGGCCTATCGGCTTAACATGCCCTGAAATACAATCACGCGCCGTACCGGCGGTTCAAACTTCGGTGACAACAGAAAAAAAAATAGTGGATTACGTGACCCCATAAGACTGATTAAAATTTCACGCCACGGCTCGTGATCAGTCACGTAGGAAGCTCCTGGCAGATTAATAACGATTAACCCGGGTCGCTTTGAGAACGCTTGTTTTCGTTCTTGCTTACCTGGGATGAAGCCATAAAGGCCTTGGCCGCTCAAAGCAGGGCCGCTGTCGGCAGCTGCCCAGGACGCGCTAAACAGCACTGAGGTGTTCTGAACCGCCAATGTGACAAACAATTCACCCTGGTAGGCGCAATAAGTAACGGTGATGAGTTTAGCGTGTTGGTACATAGTTTAAAAAAAACAGCCTGAACTTAGGAAAGAAACGTTGAGTGAAAACAGGAGAGATGAAACGAGACGGCTGACTACCAACGAGGTTTGGTGAAAACGTCTTCTTCCTCATGCTGTGGGTAGTTTAAATAAAGTGTTTTCTCATTTGACATAAAAAATAAATTTGTAGATCATTTTTTTAAATGCTTGTGCCGGAGAACGACACAGCATGAGGAAGAGACGTTTTTACTAAAACTCGTTGGTAGTCACGCCGTCTCGTCTCATCTCTCGTGTTTTCTTTCTACGCTTCTTTCCTAATAGTTCAGGCTGTTTTTTTCCAAGTTTCTATTCATGGTAGGCGCAGTCGCAGAGGTGGGTCGTAGCGCCGGTTTCTCTTACAAATATGCATGGCATGAACTGATGTCACATCGGTGGCCATTGTAAAGAACCTTGCTGCAGCGAGCGTATCATCTCCAGCACATACTCCACTCCACCGATTTTGTTTTTCGTGGCAAGATCAGTGCATCGGCCGATAGCGCGGTGCAGCAGCGTGCAAACGATGTTAATGCCCGAAGGAAAATCCATCAGTCGCAACGCTGTCTGGCAGTCGATGTTTTCTGGTGGACACCTGTCGTGTGCTGATTGCACGTCAAGCGTCTGATTGGCCAACAAGTTACTCCAGCCGACAGTCAAACTCCGTCGAGACTCCGCTTGTCGGCTTTCTGATGGTCTCCAGGTGGCAGTCGGCCGCCGCGAAACCGTCAAGATTTGCCAGTGGCGATTCTGACTGTATATCGTTGTCTCTGACTGTACGTCAAAACGCGTTGGCTGCAGACAGACGTGGAGTCAAAGGACGTAAAGTTCGTTCAGATACCCTATTTCGTGAAATCTATGAATACAAAAAATAATCTATGCCGAGAAAACGATTTCGGAACGTGAGCCCGCAGACCGCTGATGTTAGAGATATGACAGGCAGGGCACCCGACAACCCCGATAAGAAGCCCGCATTACCCGACCCGCAGACATGCGAGCACGCCAAACGCGCTTTCTACTTTCACTACTTTCGCTTCGCCCATAGAGGCCTGCCGTGCTTTCATGAACGATCGCTCTCAACTCTATGCTTTGCCGCGCAGCACCACCCTGTTGATCCAGACCGGCCTACAATGTCTTATGTTTAGTAGAATTTCTCCTCGGCAGACCAGCCTGTCGTGAGTTCCGACTATAGCCTCGTTTACATGAAAGCGACTTCCAGCGCATTGACTCCGCTCGTTCTTGAGCGAAGCCGACGGCAACGGCGGCAGCGTTTCAGGAATGCGGACTAGAAGGTAGCGCCACGCCATGTCCGGCTCGAAGTTCTGCAGTTCCGGTGGTTCCGGCCACAGTTTATGTGGTTCCGGCAGTTCGGCACCAGCCGCACCACGTCCGGTTCGTCGCACGTGGAGGCATTTTGACGCGTTGAGTGAACTTAAGATCGTGCCCGCTGTCTTCGGTGCGCAGGAGGTTACGAGACGGAAGAAACATCAAAACCCAAGCGTTTGGTACTCAGGCGGGCGCGGGTCACTCTGGACCAGGGCGACGTGTGTCGCACGCTTGCGGACGCGTCCACGCTTCGCCGCGCCAGACGCCGATCGCGGCGGACCCCGATTCCGAAGGCTGCCGACCCCATTGCAGCCTGGCTCGGCATCTGGATGCGCTGGTGTGCTTGGTGACAATACTTGGACAACTCGGATAGCCGCGTTGCCCGCCGGAACTTCCGATGCACTCAGCACTGGATACTGCGCTGCGTGCGTGCTGTGTGTGTGTTCCGTGCACCGTGGTCTGGTGACGACAGGCGCCTTACGTGTCTGTTGCATGGGCGGCAGCGCTCGAGTTAGGTTCTTTGCTCCCGTCGGTCTGCCGACCGGCGATCGCCTGGCGGCGACGTTCGCGCTGCGGGCGCACGGATACTGACGCGCCTATCGTTGCCCTGGATGGATACCCACTGACCTCGGCTTTGAATCTTTATATTGGCGCGAGCTGCCGACCCATTGCAGTTTGGCTCGGCATCTGGATGCGCTGGTGTGCTTGGTGACAGCGCCGGACAACTCGGATGCCGCTCAACACTGGATACTGTGCTTGTGCGTGCTGTGTTGTGTTCCGTGCACCGTGTTTGGTGACGACGCCTGGACGACCGTGTGACCGCCGGAATTGCCGCTGCGCTCACCACAGACTCTGAGAAGTATTTCGTGCTATGCCCTTAGCCGTTACAACCGAGGATCGTCGCAATTTCAGACCCAGTCCGCCTGGGTCTGAAATCGCGACGATCTCGGTTGTAACGGCTGAAGCATAACGCATTCTTTTGTAGAGTCAGGGGTGAGCACAGCGGAAATTCACGGTGGTGAGTCCATATCACATGAGCGAATGACATTTTAGCGAACAGCGACATTTTAGCGAATCACGTTCTAGCGAATAACGGACGCGCGTTAACCCATCCCGCGCGCGCTGCGCCGCCGCTTCGCGGCGACAGTCTGCGGCGGCTCATGCAAAATGTGAACTACATTTGCCTACCCGAAAATACCGCTTCGCGGCGTCCGACTATTCGCTAAAGTGTCGTTCAGTGAAACGCGGGCGTTCGCTAAAGCGTCATTCGATCAAGTGAGTGTCCATTTGGGTCTAGGCGGAACCGGCATCTTCATTTCGGCCTGTATCTGACATTTTCGTACGGGTCCGCTTTTACCTACAAACGCAAACTTTGGAAGGTACATTCCATCAAAGACCACCACATACGTAATTTGGGACATTCCGCTCGGTGGCGGTCAGACGTCCTCTGGTGGACCATCAGGAGCACGTTCCACGCAGGGCTGCTGACTGGCAGTCAGACGTCATCCGATGGACCATCGGGGCGTTCCACTAGGGGCCTGCTGACTGGCAGTCAGTGTCCCAAATTACGTATCTTGATGGAATTTTCAATAGGAGGTTATAATTAACAGGTGTAAAAGCGATTCTCATTGAAACAGGCACACCAGTAAAAGAACCACTCATTCAGGGCTGAATGCCTGGTTCCTTTTACCGGTGTGGGATTTTCATTGTAAATTGTTATTGTGCGCTGCTAATTATAAGTATGAATAGACCAACTCGCCCAATCCTTCACCTTAGCACATATATGGAGAGGTTTTGATTATTTTGCCGAGAATAATTATGGAAAATAGGGCAAATGGTCATTATAGAGGTGGCTCCAACAGAGCATCGTTCAGCACGTACAAGCGGTTTTGGGCTGCTTCTTTTCATATCCGATGCCTGTTTAATTATCTGGTTGCTTTATTAATTTATATATCATTTAGTTCACTCATAAAAAAAGAGAGTAAGCTAATAATACAATGTGTTAAAAGATTCCGATGGGTACACAGTCATGTCTCGATTGACATAGACCTCCGTCCCCCCCCCCCCCCAAAAAAAAGAGCTTTTTTATAATGTGAGTTGCTCACAAAAAAAGACACAAAAATGGATGCATTTACTTAGTTTGTCCCCGAAAAATACCTTGCTCTACATAACGTGGTAATTATAGAAACGGTGTTTATATTGACAAGACATAAGTCTGCACCAAGCATATATTATCAAGAATTAGAACAGCGCAAAGGGCGAGGGACCTGCCTGAAGAAGGACACAAGAACAGCGCTTTCTTCATGTGGTCCTCGTCTTTCGTTGCTATTAATTCTCAAACATGTCATACCACCTAGCCCAAGCTTCAACTATCAGCTATATCATCGTGCAGTGGGCAGTTGCAGAAACGACGATAATCTTTATTTAGAACCTACCGAGTCGAGCACGTATTCCTTTAAATAAATAAATAAATTATTTGCCCAGACTACCCATTCCACGGCTGTTTTCGGCAAACGGGGTTAAGTAGCAGTAAGAAAGGTTTTTTTATAAAATATTTTTAATCACTCGGGAACCTGGTCTGCGATCACCCGAGTCTACAGAACAAGCAACCAGGTATTTCTGTACAATCGTTTTGAAGGTTCGAGGCAGAACATGCGAAGTGATAACATTAGCTACTACTATTTGCAGGCCCCACATACACAAACTAATTCCCCACAGTTTAGCTGATCTAGCTACGACCAGCACAGCGTAACTCTCCCCTTCCGAATAAAATACACTGTTCCAGATTTTTTTGTATTGAATTTGAAAAACACTTTATAATAATAAATCTTTATTTTGTTTCATCACTGAAACGGGGGACCAAGACAAGCTGCTGCAGCAGCTTGACGGAGGTCCCTGGCCCCCTTTACAGCAGGCGATTCCAAAGCAATTTAAAAAACAAACAAAATAGCTACATTGAGAGAAGGCCACTATTTTAAATGTACAGACCACAGATCAAACAGAAAAAAGAGAAAAAATGAAATTCAATACATTCATTGTGGTATACAATGGTACAGTGATCCGTATGCCTTAAGCGGTACCTAAGAAAACAACTCTAAAATAATGCTCGTACCTCTGCCAGCGTCATTGCATCAACATCAACACCTTTTAAAACTAATTCATTTAATAAAGTAGTTCATTGGTAATTTAGCGTGTGGTTATAGTATAATGTATGTCGATGGTGAAACGAACCATTTTTTCTTTAGGGCGGGTTGTATGAAAGTGAAAAGGACTAGGTTACATATTCTCAAAAACTTTATTTTTAAACTGCGTAGACTTCTTGGCACGCCACAGAGAAGTCGGGACCTGTAAATATTTGAAATTGGTTTTATATTAAACAATGAGAACAAGTGTTCAGTGTGATCATAGTATGAAACATTGGCAATAGCACGCACAGCTTTCTTTTGTAAAATATGTAGTCTATTTATATTTGTTTTTGTTGTATTTCCCCAAACTAGATGACAATAATTAAGTCGGGAATATACCAAAGCATTGTAAAGTTGGAGTTTAACACAACGAGGGTAACAATGATTTAAACTTGGTTAGCAACCCCATTGTTTTCGACAGTTTAGACGAAAGATGATCAACATGTTTATTCCAAGACATACTATTTGTAAACCAAACGCCCAAAGTCTTAATAGTGTCGACAAATTCAATTTCTTCAAGTTGTTCAAAATCAGTGGGTTTGGGATCATAACAGTAACATGTTGACTTTTAAATAAAATGGCTTTGGTTTTTTGCGAATTTAACTTAAGGTGATTATCTTTTGTCCATTTTTCTACAAGATCAATAACGCTATTACATTTAGTGACTAGAGTACGGATATCTTTATCGGAAGAAAGATGCTATTGTCATCAGCATATATAATAAACTCAACTTTAAGATCACGATTTACATTCACAATATCATTAATATAAATAATAAAAAGTAGAGGCCTAAAATGCTGCCTTGGGGTACACCATTTGTTATTTTTGACATATCAGATTTAAAGTTTAATATAAACACGAGCTGGGTACGATTCTGTAAGTAAGATTGTAGCAAACTTAATGTTATTCCCACGAATGCCATAGTATTCTTATTTTGCTATCAGGACATTGTGATTTATTATGTCGAAGGTGTCGAATTAGAGAAATCTAAATATATACGATTGTTAATAAGTGATTATCTAGTGCTCTTAATATTATTTATTTTTGTTTTAATAATGCTAACTCAGTGGAATAACTTTTACGGAAACCAAATTGAGAATTTGTAATCAAGGTATTTCTCAAGATGAGAGACAATTCTATTTGAAACTATTTTTCGACTCTATTTTGAAACTATTTTTAGGTGCTTCATTTGATGCACCACCCAAACGTCTCATATGCGGACTTCATGATCGATGCATACGCAAAGTCTGGACAACGTGACGCCACGGCGTAAGACCATGATGTCGCACACCGTGACCACACGAGACCTGACGTCAAGTCGCATCACTACTTGACATCAAACATTGCTATACTCCGTTTTATCTTTATTAATTTTATTTTACAGTGGAGCGCTGCGGACGCAACGAGCGATCGGAGACAATTCAATGCCGTGTGGCCGTGCGCAGGAGCGCGCGACACGCGCAGTCACGTGACATGGTCAGAGCTCCGGATCAGCTGGCACGTCTCGTAGCGTCCGCTGCGGTCCATCGAAATGTAGGACGGAATATGAGATCAAATGAGGTCCTTGACACCGTGCTGTCGCGTAACACCGCGCCATCACAATGCGGGTTACGCGACACCCTGTAGTCACGTGGATCTGATGTCACGTGACACCGTGAGGCGACACAGTCGCGTAACGTGACCTGGCTTAACCTGACTGGCATCACGTGGCCCGCATGACGACATGACCATGTGACTCATGGTGACACTAACCGACGTTACCAGATTACGTCAGTTGTGGAACTCCCGCGAAAGGGATACCCCGCCCCCCCCCCCCGTCACTCACTTCAGTACGCCTCCCGTCGTTCGAAGCACCATCTAGATTTTCAATTACGAACCGTGTGCTCCATAGAGTACGGAGAAGCGCCATCTAGACGCTGCGCTTCGCAACATGCGTGTCCCATAGAATACACTGCAGTTAGCAAAGCAGCCGTGCTAACGCGTCGAACGACGGGAGGCGAGTCGTGGCGAGTGAGGGGTACTGCGTGCATGCAGCGTGTATGAGCAGTTCCGTAACTGAGCGTAATCTAATAACGTTGACACAAACCACGTGACCCATAGCGACGTCCATTTAAATTAAGCTGGACGTTATCACCCTGAATCTCAGCCGATGACGTCACTTGAGTGTTTAATCCGTCCCCTCGATACAGCTACGGCAACGCAACAAAAATCGAGACGACTTCCACTAAAATAAATTTTTCATAAAAACATTTCAGAAAAAAATTATTAAACGAGTTTGGCAATTACACTGCCCAGTTCGTGCGCGTATTTCTAATGTTACTGATTAAAGTAAGTTTTAGTCACCGTAATTTTCAAAGCGTCATATATTTGCCAACGGCGTCTATTCTCGTCACATCCACGCAAAACTTCCATCGAAGAACGATTTGCACGCCGGATTACGTCAAAAGCAACACGCTCAACACCAGCATTCATCGCCACTGTATTTCAGAAAGCCATTCTTATTTGACTTCGAATGTATTACTAAACGGAAACAAGCTAGGCCCACTGAAAACGAGAGATAATGACATCTCCTCACAAACACAGCGGTGAAGCTTTTAACAAACACACATTTATTCCATAACCGACTTCTCTACTCAATACGTAATGCCTCTCCTAAACAATAAACATGTTTTCATTACTTCTTGCCAGAACCTCCCAAATATCGATGATAAGTAATATAAATAACTCAGAAACTGGGCACCCTTCGGACCCCTACAAACACGTAACAAAACCGGAAGTTTGTTCCAGTTCCCCTACCAGCACTACTTAGTCGCTCAAAAGAAAAAAATACGACGAGAACAAAACAAAAAAAAGCACAATATAAGAAACAAACAAGGGCGGCAGCCATTTTTGTCCCTTCGCTACAACGAGATGACGCGGCCAAGTTAATATCTCCACCGGAACGCCCCAAAAACTTGGTTCGCTCTCCCGATCCCTCGGAGTTGGGATGTGCGGCAGCATGCTAACAGCGGGCGGGTTATTTGTGTCGGACCATTTTTGCTTCACTCCGGGACCCAAAATCAATGCGTGGCGGTCGATGGGCTTGCGGCTCTGGCCGAGGGAGCCGACGTGCAGATTGCGAACGTCCCAAACGACCAGCCGCGGCGCGCGTAAACAAAACAGCTGGCGAACGTCAATTTATTTCCAACGCGCCTGGTCCATGTTTGAGACGCGAGCTGAAGCATCTCCGCGGCGCCTTGCCCGACTGAAAACAAGCGAGCGCTGGAAGCGGAAACAACGGCCCGAAGAGCCAGATAAGGTTGCGCGGGCTTGGTATGCATAGCTCTTCTCGAAATATAGTTTCTCTTTTTTTTATTGTTTCTTTTTAAATTTTATTTTGTTCCATAAAAAACGGTCGGATCGGTGGTATTGTAGCGTGTATTTTTCTGGACATACTCCAAGTTGAATGAGCGTATTGCATAAAACGTATTTTTGAAAGAGAATCGCCTAAATCATTTTAGGTAATTGCGAATGATCGGTAACATACCGCTACCACACTGTAAAATGTTATGTAATTGTTATTGAATGGCATTACATGATGGGCCAATCATCGCACGCCACTCTGGCACGAGGTGCCCGCGCGACGCTCATAGTCAGGCTCGCGAGTTGATTTTCCGATCCCGTCATGTCATTCAATGTTAATTGCAGTATAGTTTGCCATGTAGCAAAGGTACGAAATAGGCGAGAAAGAAAGCAACGGCTTACGTTCGGTGCCCAAGAACCCTGAAAAACACTTGTCGGAAAACACTAAAACCTATACACATACGCCAACAAAAAAAAAGCAAAAAACAATCCATTTGTTTGTTTTGTTTTGTTTTGCGAATAGTGGGTTTAATGTGTTATACCTCCGTTGGCTACCTTGGCCATGCGTGTGCGTGGCGAATAAGCAAAAAATAAAATGATATAGGACACGTGTCTTCACGGAGATCTCACGCGATGGCCAAAATGAGTTTGTCATTAAAAGTAAGCGACTGAAATTTTGTAGAATTAATTTTTTTTAACAAAATGTAAGTTGTTTAAAAGAAATCGCTACAATGAACGCGGAGATATTCATTACACAAATTGTACCTTCCTGAACTTAGTAGAGAAATTTACCTATTCTTTCTCTTTGTTCTTTGGACGGAAGAGCAATTACAAGAGGCAATGCTTCTTATTAATATTTATTTTAAAACCTTTATTAACTACTCCAGGAATGTATCGATAAGTTACAACAAATTAACCTTTCATTTATTTTATACCGAACACCAATACAGGCTTCAGAGGCAAAACGTTGAAGCATATATTGTTTGTCATCGAAGGGGGCATTTATTACGTTGCATAAAAATCCTGGTGAATAAAGAAGTTTGTACATGTACCCCTAAGAACGTTGCCCCTTGGTACAACAAAAAAAATTAGGAAAATATAAAGAGCGTGAAAGAGAGAAAGAAAGAAAGAAAAAAGGAAAGCAAATAAGATGGTAAAACATCAACATAATTTTAAATTAACGCGGTAGAAATCTTTAGCTTGACTAATGGACGATTTTATTTTAAATATAATGCTGATTCTACTCAAGATTTCGTATTCTTTTAGCGTTCAATGAACAGCAACTCTGGGTGCTGTACACGTTGCAGCTTATGCATACCGGAGTTTCAACGCTGTAGACCTCAGCCCGAGAGCTCAAGGATTTCAGCTTCCGCGAGCAAAAATAATCCAGGTGAAACATTCATAGAGAAAAGCGCGGCATCACCAGTGCCGCTGCCAGACGCGCAGGAACGCCAGCAGCTCTAAATTGCCGGTTACAAAAGCAGACTCAACCTTGGCGAAAAAAAGAAAGAATTCACCAGGCAGTCTGGAAAGGGGCGGGGCAAAATTAATGGCAAGGAAATCGGGAACAATGGGGAACAAGAATGAGAAGCAGACCCCCCAGGAAAAAGAAAAAAATATATATATATATTAAAAAACAAAAACGATGAATGGGAAAAGGGGAGGAGCGAAGAAGAGCGTAAGGAATGGGAGCGAAAAAAGGAAACGACACGCGGGAACAGAAGCCCGGACCAGGTCATTAAGATGATGGCTTTTATACGATTTCAAATGCCCCGCTTCTCGCTTGTTTTCTATGATCCCGTTACACCGAAAAGCTCTGAATCGCCACGCGCTCGGTGAGACTCTTCACTCTGCTCTTTTTTCTTGTTTTTTTTTAAACCTTAGCACTAATTTTTTGTACTTTTTTTGTAGACAAAACGCGTGTATGGCTCTCGATTTGCTCGTTCCCTTTGAATATATTTTTACCACGCGACGTGACGTTGTTTCTTTTCTTTCTGTCTCCGCGTTACGGCAAGGGCCGAGGTTAGGCGAAGACAAACGTAGTGGTCGTGTTTCATGCTCGCTTGCACATTTCACCCTTTCCACGGGTAAACCCAACTTTCTTCTCTCTCTCCCTCTCTCTCACACTTTTTTTTCTTTCTCGCTTTCTTTCTCCCCGGACAACTGAATCAGGACCGCGTGTCTTTCGGCATCTGCTTCTCTTAGCATCCGATCGCTCAGGATCCAACCTTCTCAGTTCTCTCGGATTTTCCGGCGTCTTTTTTTTCCCTCGGTTAGTTGTTCTTTGAATCTGGCCCTGAAGTATTCTCTTTACGGTTGTTTTCTCTTTCCTACGGCTTCGTTCATCCCTTTTCTTTTATTTTCTTTGGCCGTGAGCTAATGTCTCGTCGTTTGTGCGAGAGCGAGTTTGTTCGCCTTCGCGCGGTTTGTCGACCCTCCGCTTCCGTCTTCTGGATACGCGGAAGATCGTCGAGTCTACCGGGAAACAATGCACGAAGGAAGCGTTTCGTGTGCTTTGTACTGTCTCCAACGTAATTGAAGGTAACAACAAATTGGTCGGCACCTGAATATGACGGGCACTCGCTCTAATAGAACCTGACGTTCTTTTTACAGCGAAGCTGTTATACGCTGGGGTCTGGGAAAAATGTGTCCTCACATGTCGACAGGGAACTCCGCACTGGTCGTGGCGAGTATGAACAAATAAAAACAAAAAGAGGGGTCAAGTATAAATAAATAAAACAAAAAGAGGGTGAACTAGCGTGAGCCAGCCTTCCTTGGCATTATTAGATAGTGAGGTCCTGATCCCTTTTTATCATCTCTAGGCATCGTCCTCGAGGTCGTCCTAGAAGTCGTCCTTGAGGCAGTCCGAGAGGTCGTCCTCTAAGCGTCTTCCTTGAGGTCGTTCAAGGTCGTTCTTAGCACGTCCTAGATGTCGCCTTGAGGTCCTCCCAGACGTCGTCCTTTAGGCGTAGTCCTCGAGGTCGTCCTAGAAGTCGTCCTTGAGGTCGTCCTAGACGTCGTCCTCTAGCCATCGTCCTAGACGTCGTGAAGATAACAGCTTCGCTGCTCCTCCATCTTCACATGAAGTGGAATGGCTCTACAATTTTGTTGTTCACCTAGATGGACCGATCTCGCCAAGCATTATGCGCGACGCGTGACAGCCTCTATAACTTTAGAAGTCGGTGGTGAGCTGTGCTAGACGACTCGTACAGTCTCCTGCTCTGCACGCATAGAGCTCCAGCGAGGTCTTACTTCGCACGTTCAAAACGACTAAAGTTGCCTGAATGCATCGCGGCAGCGGCGGCATAGCGAAACTGTCTCGTGTGAGATCGGTCTATTGTAACCTTGTTTCCATTCAAGTTGGGCCTCTAAACTCGTCGAACACAAAGTTGGGGCCGAAGTTGACGGAGCCCACCGATTGGCCTATCACAACGATGACTTCGCGCTTTTTTCGCCGACGTCCAATCGGCGCGCTTCGCGAACTTTCGGCTCCAACTTTGTGTTTCACGAGTTTAGGGCTCTTGAGCAGCTAACGCTGCAAGCCGATGACACCAATGAAATCGTGTTAAAAGTACGACGTCGTGGTGTTCATCACCTTTCTACGTGTTCCATTATCTATAAGCAAATCAAGCGCAGCGTTTGCCCAATGACGGGCGCTTTTTGTATGTGTGTCGGTGTATGTATGTGTTTGAGCCTTCGATTGCGCTCGGAGTTATTATGAAACAAATATTAGTGTGGATAACAATGAGGATGTGTGGAGCCAAATGAGAGAGCATAAAATGACTAAAGAAGGCAAGAAATTCCGGGGACGTCAAGCTTGGTCTTCCATCACTTACTTTATTTTAGTTAACAAAATATATACCAAATCGAATGCCAAACCCGTTAAGAAAGGTGACTCGAAGCTTGTAGCCGAGCAAATTTTAAACTTTTACCTAATGTAAAGATATATTGCAGCCATATCAACTAGATGCTCGTTCCACTAGAAGAAACCTTGTGAGTGAATAGATCGTATTAAAAGTAGACATTTGGTGCGAGAATCCAAAAATAATTTAGATTGTAACACCAGGGAACTTGACGCCAGTTACTGCGAGTGAGGGGAAGGTGAGACGCTTTCCTGGGCACTTCGAATGAACTATCGACCTCTTAATCTCACATTGCTCATTCAACCTGTTCTTTAAGATCAATCCCGTGAGTTCCTAATCACTTTAAACAATATCATTGGATTTTGTAATATTAAAAGATAAAAATAGATTTTGTAAGATTGTTTTATTTATGTTCGCTTACTTTATTTCCTGAAAAAAAAAAAAGACTGTACCCGCTGTAGAACATCTCTACGAAGCCATTGACGACTTGAAAGAGTGAAATTTACTTAATCATATTTACTAAAAAATAGTTCAATAATAAGAATGTATAACGCACGAAATAAAATGTTATTAAAACTTCCCTTTAATAACCAAAGCATAAAGTATTCAGTCAATTAGCTTAGACACACAATAAAGGCGAAAAGCGAATTTTTTTTTCTTCAAGTACCGGAGATGATTTAGATGACAGCAAAAAAAATGGATAAAGAATAAGAAAGTTGGTAGCCTGGACAAGCCTGTTCCTGTAGAAGAACAATTTCCACTTGGAAAGATAGCTTGAAACCGTGTCGTCCATATCGCATTCCTGTTTATTTTATATTTTTAGTTTGACAATTAAGAAAAAGCTTTAGTTCAGCTTTGGCCAAATACTTCGTGTAAGGATTCCCATTATAATGTTCACTCATTCGGGCTTAGTGCACGCGCAGTGTGGAACATTCAACGCTAACGCAAAACGCAAAGTGCTTGCGCTTTCTCGTATACGCAAAACTAAGACTCACTAATAACAACATTACGAGGTCCGGGCACTCGTGACGATGCCCTGAAATACGTTTTTGCTCCTGCCAACCGACCTATCGTAGTAAACGAAAACACGCAAGCTAGCGAGGCATCGGTGTAGTCAAAGAACGACAAGGATAGTGAGCGCTACAAGCGCCCTAACGACGCCGATTGCATCCCTTTGGTCGCGGTCTGGAACCCTTTTTTGTCCGTGTGAATAGCTCAACTTCCTTTCGTGTTTGTGGTACGCTCCCGAGAGCTCGACCTCGGTCCGCTTCAGGAGTCCGTTTGAGTGGGACATTCATCGCGCTCTGACCTCTTCGCCTTTTGTCGGCGGCGTCCTTTCATCTCGGGCGCCCATTGTTCTCGCGGCGATGCGCGCTCCTTGCGGGCCCTTCGGCTCGTTCGAGACCGACCTTTGATACAGCGCGATCCTTGAACGCCACCGACGAGCCATTGAAAACCTCCGGGCTACCAGAAAACACTGCGTACGTTAATATTCTTTTTGAATGCGTAACGTCGCAGCTGCCCCTCTTGAGAAGGGAGGCAGGAAGATGCTTCCTGCGGCATGAGACTTTCATTAACAAGTTGAAATTAAACTTACACTACGTTTGAAACGTGAGTACAGACATGAGGGTAACAGGAGCGAGTAACGTGTTTTGTTGGTTTGTATGTGTGTGCGTGCGTGTGTGCTGGTGTTCATCATCTTACCGGCATGTTCACCGCTACTTCAGTTTAACATTTCTGTAACATTGCCTACCGGTAATCTAATGCTCTTCTCCAATTGTCTTTTTTGCCCTCTGCAAAATAAACCATTTATTTCCAAAATATACTGGACGGCGTGTATTTCGTAACAGGTTACGTAGGTTTGCTGTTACCAATAAAACATCTGCGAAGTATTTTGGTCATGCTTGTCAAGATGGTCGTACGTAAAATACGTTTTCGGGTGCATACATCTTGGTGCAATCGTTCATGTACCGACACAGATACCGCGACATCCAACGAGGTAGCTATTGGTTATTGCTACGGTCACGGGATGGCCTACATCAACCAATGGGAGTGAGGTGCCTTCCGCGAGGAAGCCCTTGTGCGGTGGTGACACAATTACAATGGTCGCGAGTGTTCGAGATTAAACAAGTCGAAATGAAAAAAACAAAAGAGTTGAATTCAGCTAAATTCGGTAATTAACAAAACGGTTAAATGTATAGTTATTATAGCGGAAACCTGACCACCGCAAAATCAGAGCAGGCGATAGTCAGGTGACCACCACGGTCACATCGCGTGACCTGGTGACGCGATGGTGATGTCTTTACGCAGATGACGCTTCTTTCACGTCGCCTTTCGAAGTCCGTCGCTTTTCAATGCTGCTCTTTTGTGTCGCATTGCTTTTACAAAGCCAGCCCTATAAGGCATATTCTACATTATTACCTAGTTATTCGAACAATTTTACTCCCCAGGTGGCAGGTTCGAATCCCGGCCGAGGTGCCCGGAATGTGAAGGGAGGCTTATTGCGGAGACGGCACCGTGTAACCAACATTTCGGTTCGCACGTTGAAATAACCCCAGGCGGTCTTACTTAATCGTCAGTCCTCCAGCTGGAGCGTGCAAGATCAACACCACCTATACTTTGTTTCAGCTTATTAAGACCAGACAGCCGATACTACAAGGGCGAGCATGTGACCCTGAACAGTGCTTGCACTGCAAGAGCGCGCGTGCTTGGTAGGGACACTGAAAGCCAGCAGCTCGCGCTTGTAGCATCAGCTGGGTCTGGACTTAAGCTGAAACAAAGTATAGCGATAACGCTTAAAAAAGAAAGGTCTGGGCCTTTGTCTTTTGAGTGGTATTGGCTAGCTGGTGTTGGCCTGGCAGACAAAACCTCCTAAATTTGTTTGATTCAACGATTTTAGTTCCCCGCGAAAACCATGTTCATAGTTTGTCTTAGGAAACGCCGGTTAAATAGCGCGACGAAATGTTCCAGATGACGTCCCCGGAGGCTAACGTTTCATGAGCGGGCGGAGCTATTTGTCCGGCTCCCTTAACTCTTCCCGCGGTGGACAATTCCTCCGGAACGGACCATCCATTGTCGCCAGTCCGTAAGATGGCCGATATCCGTTTCACAAGTCCGGGTGAGGACCCCGGGGCGAGGAGGCGGAACGCAACGAAGCTAATCGGGAATCGGGAGGGGTAGGGAAAATTGGCTCCGGGCGTGCGTGCTCCCGTTCGAGTCATTAATCAGCCGCTATCTCAATTCCGACATCCCTTTATGTGGCTCGCTGGGGCGAATGCGCCGTCGCATTACGGCTTCCCCGCCGCAGGCGTGCCGAGTCGCCTCCGATGGCGTAACCGGCGCTTCAGGCCGATGCGCTGGAAGTCACCAACAGCGGCGAAGGTCACGTGAAAAGACCCGCGGCTTTGTCCCTATAGGCAACGTGTGCCACCAAAAGCGGCGCGGTGGTCGGGCTGTCACGATTGACCAGACGCTCATTATGACATCTTGAGTATGATGACTTTTACTTCAATTATGGGAATAAGAAGAATGTGAGACAGACAACGCTTGATAGTGTTGGTTTCAACCAGACGGCTGTAAGCTTCCACTATGCTAACTGTGCCTTTTAGGCACCATCGAAACTGTTGCTGTCCATCGATAATACTTGTCGTGACGTCACGGATAGGAACCATAAGAGGCAGCCACCGAAACATCTCGTCACCAATAGGCATATTTCCTGGCTGCCATAACTGAGTCAGCGGCTCATGAGCGCGTGCTGACGGCAAGCTTCCACAGTTCTTTTGTAGCGTGCATTTCATGCCATAGAAATTGCCAGCGAGAGCTAGTAATAAGTGTGAGCTCTTTCCGAGCATGCGCAGTCATCAGCGCACTGAATTATGGGGCCGAGCGAATACCTCTCTAACCGCGGTGCATGGAACGAATCTTCCGCTATTCTGCGTTCAGCCTTAGGTCCGGACGCAGCCGACGTTAGGAGGTGACGGGACCAATAAAACATCGTCAAAAGCCCACCAACATGGCGATTGTCATGTTTCTGTAGGTGTTTTATTATCAATCAATCATTTTCAGGAAAGGCCTAGTGACTCGAGGGTTTGACTGTTATGATTGGTGCCATTAAGCTCGCCCTCAGCGGCGTCCGGAACAAACTGAAACAAGGTAATATAGTGTGTTTAACGCCGTCTCCCACCAACGCATCAAAATTGGCTCTGATGTGGCAACAAAGTGCGACACGGGGGCCGGCATGTGATGCTGTTGAATGATGCTATCATGGTGGTTGGCTGTAGAAGTGCTTGCGAAGAAGACGAGCGGGCGCGAGAGATGCAGTCGTCGTGGCGTCGTGGCGTTTTCATTGACATTCTGGCTACAGAGCAACCTGCAGCAGGTGTCTGTCACATTAACCTCTGCTGTTATGCCAGCGCCAGGATGTCGTCGGGCAACATCGTGACATTTTTACGACGTCATCAGGAGAAACTCGAGGGACCGCTTTTGAGAACCCGATAAACACACCAGTTGGAGAGACGTCCTAGATGCCACACTACTACCAAGCTGCAACACGTCCTGACAGTTTGGCTTGGCGTCCGGTGAAAGGTTTGAAATTAGTATCAAACAATGACTGGACTGCGTAGCAGACAGCCATAACGAACGCATCATTCCAGACCTTGGTGGGACCCAGAAACCTGAAGTAAATGCTTCAGTGTCAAAGTTTTGTGGCTTATAGCTATAGTTTGTTTAATGCACGGAGAGTTCATTCAAAGAACTTTCATGTATTGTGAAGTTCCAATTTCGGGACATAATCCTCCACTGATAGGAGCCCAACAAAACAAACTTCAACCCTTTCGTTTTGTTTTAGCTGTAAAAATATGCTGCTGATTGTTGTGCGACGATACTCCACACCTCGACAAGTGTTGATTAAACTTGGCATGCACATGCTCGCATCTGTATTGAAAAAAAACAACTTAGAAAATGAAGGATGTTATCTGAAACGTACCAGGAAATGTCTATAAAGGAGACACGTTGCAAAATGAAGGCCCCTGAACCGAGCGGGAGTCAATATTTTTCTTCCGTATTAACCACGCCTCGACTTTATCATGTGTTGACTCGCTACCCTGCTGATCATACTAAACTATCAAATCACGAACAATATACAATTATTATATACACAAAGATCTAGAAGTAGAGGGTGAATTCTCGGAAGTACTAAGTCACGTGGCGTCAGCAAACGGCCCAGTATACGGTTACAATTTGAGCGAGAAACGCAAATATTTGTCGAGTAACACCGAGGTAATTTGGAGAATCTATCCTTTTCTTCGATAAAGCTTCTCGATTTTTGTTGCCTTGCCTTTGAGCCGACCGCCGAGCCGCTCTGAATGACGCCAGCCACAAGATCTCGGAGCACAATGGACCACTTGGACGAGGAGACGAAAAGCTCGCTAGTGCCCAGATTGGTAAGAAATTGATTGCACTTGCCTGATCCCCCGGAGTAATTAAAGACAAACAAATCAGTCTCTCTGGCGTAATTAATTTCGGACTCGATCCCTGGAGATTAAAAGGAGCCTCGAAGCGCGCAACTTGAGAAAGAAAAGGATCCTTCTTTGCTCTCTACTTTCTACTACCGCTGTAGGAGAAAGACAAAATCAGAGGAAAACTAACCAAGAAAAAACAAAACAATACCGAAAGAAATTTGCTAAAAAAAAAAGGCATAAAAAAGAGTACGCAACGCAAACACTGGTTCGGGATTAAGTTATCGATTCCCTTAAACTTCACCGGGCTCCTACTCCCACGATCATAAAGGAAGGAAGCGCCTATCTTTAGCAAGCAGCTCGTGGAATCTCCTCCTAAGCGAGAAGATATCAGATCCTCGAGTCGCTTCATAATACTATTGATTTAATGAGAGACGGTAAAATAAAAAAGAGAAACATAGATGAAAAGAAAGAGCTAATTAATGCGTCTGGAGGGTCCACCATTTTTTACGTTTTTAGCGGCTCTTGGCACACTAAAAATTGCGGGAGACTTTTCATAATTATAAGTCGGACAGCCTATCGAAAAAGGCGTGCCACACTGTTAAATAAACCCGCCATTTTACATAGAAAGGACGAATAGAACATGTCCCGTATTTCAACATTGCAGCCAATGTACTGTTTTTGTTCACAAACCAGAACTGTAGCAGAAATGTACGCAGAAAAGTGGAACAGAACATTTCTCGCCCTTTGGCATTACCTCTAATGTACTGTTTATGTTTTTCTTGATTAAGAGGAACTATACCGTAGAAACACCAAGGCGATATTCAGGTCATGAACGTCAATCCCTTCCCTCCCCCCCCCTCAACCCCCTGACTAAAGAGGACCTTACAGAAGAACCTCTTAGTGATTGTTACAACTTCACCGCACGTTGAGTGTGCCTAAACACGCCAAACTATTCTTCATCTGCATTGAACTGTATCACTCCGCGAGAGCACACCACAACGCGAACCGCGGCACGCAGCGAACAGAGCGCAGAGAACAACAGCCACAAGATCGCGCTACTCAAGCGAATCGAACCAGTCCCTGCGGAGCCCGTTGGAAAACGCACCGAGTACGGCGTGCTACGGCTTCAAGTCTTCAACCTCTGTTTTCCAACGTACGTACAGGGTGGGGCCACGCAAACGAGCACATTTGGCACGCCTTGTAAAATTCGAATTTCAAACGTAGATACCAATTGGAGAGATGTGTGTCAATTTTTCTAACAACTCAACTCAAAAACGCAAAAAAAAAAAAATTAAAAATGGCGGTCGGGCATTTTCATGCCCTACACAGCGTCTTCCGCCCTCTGCTCACTGGTTCGCAAGCTCGCCCGCAGGTGGCAAGCTGAACACAAAAACGCCGAGAACTAATTAGGAGAGGTTCGCGAAAAGCAGGATAATTGCGAAAACTAATAATTTGAATAAAATACTTATATGAAACACTATTTAGTTTAGTTTCACACTTAGAAACAAGCAGATCTGTATTGTTTAATAAAGGTATATTCTAAGCAGTCGGATTTGTGTTTCATTCTGTCGTTCATTTCTCCGTTCGCGCATCCGTGCGTAGCAGGCAGAGGTGCGCGAACGAATAGCAGACGACAAAGGAAATAAGCGTTTTTCTGCTTTATTGCCTCTATATTTTATATCCTGCCGTAGCTATCATCAAACGCCTTTTTCCGCTGTTCTGAAATGCCAAAATACTCGACAAGAGACCGTTCCAAGGCAATTATGTGGTACGCGGAGTCGAACTCAGTACACACAGCACGACGGAGATTTCGTGGTGAATATCGTAAACGCCCGCCATCACGATTAACACTTTTGGCTTGGATAAACCGTTGGGCGAGCGGAGACGACTTTAAAAACAATCACTCAGTCTTTAAAAGTTTGTTAAAAAAAACACAAAACGAAGAACTTGTTGCAGGAGTTTTTGCTGTCTTCGAAAGTGACCCAAGATTGTCTACGAGACGAGCAGCCAAATTTCTTGGAATTTTGGGGGGAGAGAAAGTACGCAGTGTCTGCCTGCGAAAAAAAAAAGAATTTTTTTTTTCACCGTGCAGGAAGCAAGTGGTCCAACAAAAGTGCCTTAGGTCGCGCTTCTTAACCTCCGAGCGACCATAAGTTAGATTATATGTATATACTTCTATATATTTTTTTCTATCATCTCTACTTATTCCTATCTGGAGATTTCAATTGATCCCAGAGGCTTTGTTTCTTTATTTATTATGGCAAATTTATTTACAATTTATTTTGCATGAAACGTTGAAAGTTGATAACAGCTCGTTCTCTCTAGTCAACTTGTACAATTCGTCTTAAAAATAAATGTTAAAAATGTTGAGGCAGCAAACACTTGTGTTGCCTTTGCAATGTGTTCACTCTAATGGTGCGATACCATCAGAACCCAAGAATGTATATTTCGCCTTTCTTCGAATCTTTATTATTTAGAAGTAGGTCACCTACTTGGTGCATGCTCCTATTGCAGGCAGCCGCCGAAGTTTCTTGCACAAAGGATGACGCATTCACACTATGAGAAACTTCGGCTTCGCCAGCTATATAAGCATGTATGTCTAACACAACACGCGCATACAAACACTTTCCCGAAATGGCCCATATTGCAGAACTCGACTCGCACAATGTGTCCAACGATACGGCGTGCCGCCTAGAAATATTTACTGCGATTTTACACCGCAAAAATAAACTATTCATTGCCGAGCACTCAGTCTCCACTCAAATGTAGCGCTAGCAGTCCGGGCCAGAAGCCAATGTTGAAAATTTGTCATCTGATGTGTTGAAGTTATAAGTGAATATTGAAAATGTTGCAGTGGGAAATTAAGCCCCGTCCTGGTTAGCGCACTCTATTCACATTTATGTATTCGTGGGCAGCCATTTCTCATAATGTGAAATTTCCGAAAGTCTGCTATAACCTTTGAATTAAATAGGGACAGAGCTCAGAAACTTCATCGTCTGGCTCACACTGCTTGCGCAAAATTTGGATGCAATTCGAGCGTTCGAAAATGCATAGTTTATATCTGCAGCAGAAAAAGCGTAAGATTTTTGGTGGGACACCTTGTACGAAATGGTGAGTGTGCAGTCAGATGTAAAAATGAAATATGTGCTAACATTGTTTCCAACACAATACGTGCTGTTTTTGAACATGGTGGCGAACTTTCCGCAGCGAGCAACAAACAGCACTCACAGTGGTATACGAAACAACTTCATGCTAACCTTTTTGCCGCATCATGTCCCGTACTAAGAAACTATTGTGCAAGTTCCATACTTCAATGATATTGAACATCTTGTGGCACCAAAATGGGTAGTGGTATGTCCCGTACTTAAACGGTCTTTTTTTAACAGTTTTGAAAGGATTGAGCGATTGGGTTTGTGCTTGTGTTCCTCTCGATATGGTTCCCAGAATAATCTTGCAGGGTCGCACGAGTATACAAAGATATGAGTAGTATAATCAAGGACGTTTCCGGAAGATATAGTTACAGCTGGACGGTTAGTCTCAAGAACAATTGGGACCTAGCCATTGTGTAGAAAATTAACATTCTCACCGAGCTCAAGTATTACGTTGCAATAGAGAGTCAAGATTTGACGACGTGAAACGACATATTTGAAAAGCGGAAGAAATCAAACGCCGCTCCTGAATTGGAGTTGGTAATTTTTTCTACGGCCATAGACATTATTGGCAAGGTTTCATAAAAAAGTCCGCTAAATTTAGCTGAAAAAACTATTCGCCAGCGGAAAAAAGTTACCTTGTAAATTAGCGGGAAATCAAAGTTTTACTTCAAGTCGTCATGTAAACATTCCTGCTAAATATAGAGCGAAATGTTGCCACTAAATTTAGAAGGAATTCAGTGTAGCGTGACGTCATGGTGCAACCTCATGTCACAGTATCACCTGAATACCTTCCGCTAAATTTAGCACGAAATGCGCTGAATTTAGAAACGACTGGGTAGCGGTGCGCAGCAGTGTCCAACATCTCGGCTGCAGCCGAAGTTAATCTGCACGACACGGAAAAAAACCCTGTAATTTTTTCGTTTGTTTTTGACCTCGAGGAGGACATTACTTTTTCATCGGGTGTGTACTTCGAAGGACGGCGGACTCGATGCGGCGGACAATTTAAATAGGTAAACCTAATTAAGGATTACGGCCGTCCATGAACCGCTTGCGCTGGCTGCACGCTTCTATTGATTCACCGCTCGGCTCTGTCAAACTTTCGTCCGTATCCTCGGGGATTTTCCATGAAGGTCAATGCGTCTGCCTGCGAGGCGCGGCGGTTACTTATCGAAATATTTATGTGTAGTCCGAAAATCCAAGAAATAGTCGATACCAATCTCATCTTTACATTCTCGCTTTTCGATTGTGTAAGAGCTCACGTGCCGTCAGGTTTCGTCACACGTCTCGCATCGAAAAAGAAAAAAAAAAAAGCATTGCCTAACATGCGAAAGAAAGTCTTAGAATGAGACTTTAGGACTAAGTAAACAGGATAACTGGGCGAGTTGGTATAGATTCATAATGGAACAGCGCGAATTTTTGCAAGGACAGAGGAAGAAACTGGACAGGACGAGCGCTGACTAACAACTGAAAGGTTTATTCTCGTTATGCAGCACCAATGGAATACTTTGTTTGTTCTGTATTCGCACAACAAAGCATCGAGAGTGTTCATATGCTCACAGTCCAGCATTCTTATGATCGTAGCAGAAGACCTTGGCTGGCACTATATATTTCGTTCATAGAATATTTTGGGTTAAAATGGCATCGGCGCCATAGAGATGTTTAAATTATTGAATAGGTGTATTTAGTCTGGTTAAAAGTACTAACAGAAAGTCCTTATTATGGGAAGTCACAAAATGTTATCCGAAGTTTTGTTACCAGGCTTAGCTAAATTATGTTCAAAGCATCGGCTGCCGTTATGAGGTTCACCAGGGAGTTGCAGTTGCACCAGTTTCTTCAACTTCCTCGTAATATTGTAATACATGAAATAATATTTTCAAATAATGCAACGTTATAAATATATTTATGACAAGTGCTAACACATATCATAACACACAGCGAATAAATAACGTAATACCGCTTGAATAAATATTTAATTTTTGTACTAGTATTTGTTCGAGAAACTTTTAATACAAAAATGCGCTATTAACAGTGGGCTTTACTAAGCAAGCAGTAAGAACTCTGATGTTATTTTAAACATGAAAAAACGCACCCTTGTGAGAGGGGACAGTCATATATGAAGCATTGATAACATTACTGCGAAGTTGGTGTGACAAGCGTCGACATCTTTTTTCATAAAACAAGCTTACTCACAAACCATCGAAGTAAAAAGTCATTGAAATCTTCTTTTATATTTAGCAGCTAACTGATTTTTCCTACAGAATCCCGATGGAGAAGTAACACGTCAAAACCGGGACAATTCTTCTCGCGCAAGACCATCAACAAAAAATATTTTCCGACATTCAACTCGACCGTGTTTTTTTCTCTTTTATGTTTAATGCTTGAACTTCGCTGCAGCACTTGTAACCGGAGTTTAGCACGCTGGCTACGTAAACGCGTTCAAGGAACGTGAAAATGATTTACAAGATGCAAGCTTTATATTTTATATGCCGTTCCGTTCTACTGTGAACAGTTCCTATTTCAAGTTATATATTCAAAACTCAGCACAGTAATCGAAACTTGAAACTCGCGCATTTACGGGAGAAGGGTGCATTGTTTTTAATTTTGTCTTTTTCTCTTTTTTTATATTGTCGAGTTACCGGATTTTTATTGATGTTATATATATTTTTCCTAATAGTAAGAGTGATGCGTTAATTACGACGTTTTGGATTTCTAGGGATTCCCCACTAGAAAAGGCTCTTCGTTTTTGAGGATGCCTAATCAATATCTTATTCGAGTATCGGTCACAATCCCCCTTTATGATGCTTTTTTGTGTGCTCCAGACGCATTTGTGTATTTGTAGTCGCCGACAGCATATGAAACAAAAGCGGAGCTTGGTGAGCCCCGTCCACCTTATAACCTCTAAGCGACCGATAAGGCTGCTGTATCAGCCGATAAGAACGCTACAGTGCGATTTCCAAATCAAGAACCGTGAACACAATGGTCCAAGCCCTACCTTTCTTATGGTGTCAGCATAACAAGCGGGTGTAGATGCCAAACACCTCACGGCGCTGTTGGCCTAGTGTATGCGCATGCCTCGACAAAACTCCCTCGTGAGTGCACACACTCACCTCACCCACCCTCACAGATCAAGCGTCAGGTGAGAGTGCGGGAGTTTGTAAGCCCGAAAACACGTGGAGTTTGAGATTGAGTGAGGGTGACGTTGGTGAGTATCGTGAGTTTGACAAGTTCATGAGTTCGGTGAGAAGAGTGAGTTCGTGAGTTTGGTGAGTTCGGTGAGTTCATAAGTTCATGAGTTCGTTAGTTCATGAGTTTGGGGAGGCATGAGGTTCCTGAGGGGACATGGGTTCGATGAGAGTTTGTGGGTGACATCGAGGAAGGGCGGGCCATGTGACTTCTTCGTACATTTTCGTGGAAGTTTAGTCAACGCTCCCCTTCGCAACAGCGCTGTCAGCTCGTGCGGCTGGTTCTCTACGAGTAATGGGAAAGGAGGAAAAGGCGCCGTTGGGTTTATCTGCGCTCTTCGTCTCCGGCTCGCTTCGCGGCGGCTTGGCGTGGTCTTTTGCGGTTGGTCGCTGCTTCGTGGCGGGGGACGAGAAATGAAGGCAGGGTTTTCCCGCTCGCCTAACCCGCTCCCGTGAACTCTGAGAGGCATCGATATACGGATGGCGTCTTGTTGTTGAGTGAAGGAGGAAAACGGGCTCAACGGGTGTAGGCCTCAAGGCAGAAGTTGCTATGTTGAGTGAGCTCGTCTTAAGCACGGTCGCTAATCCCGAAGCATTAAAATGGAAAGCGGCTGCAATTGTCGCGATTCGCTTGCCTACTTGTTTGTTCAAGTTGTAGCTTAGAGTTCTGTAAAGCAAAAGTACGCATGCACGTCTTTGTGCTCAGAGTACGTCAAAAAAGCCGAACTTGTTCAAGAATTCTGTTTAAAGGCTGCTACATCTATTTGGTTCCATATAAAAGGTAATTCCATTGTTGATTCTCTTAGAACAATTTCAGACGATAAGGTAATTGCTAGATTTCATTCAAAGGGATATGAAATGATATTTTTAACTTCGAAACTGTAATTGTCATTGGTGTTGAAGATTAGCAGTGGCTGATAAAAAACGAGCAGCGTTCGTACCCTCGGCATACCGCTTTACTCTTTTCATATCTAGTCTCACATCGATGTCAAAGTTAGTGAGGGCCAACTAATGGCCTAATCTACTCCATCTCTGAAACATCTTCAGTGCAAACAAAGTAATGGGCACACTGAGCGCGTGGCTTTGGAAAGTACCTCCATGCACGCGATCAAGTAGAACCAAAATTATTCTTCTGAGCCAGGTGTTTGTCCTATATGACCAAATTTGTGTTCACTGTGGACAGCCATTTATGGGACCCCACTTGTTATATATTGCCTCTCACCAAAACTAGGAGAAAACCTAAATAACATTATCGCGCGTAACTTTCGTGTATATGTCTTTAGAGCCTCCGCAACCTTTAGCGATCTCGTTATTGTTGGAGTACAGGAACCTCCCATATATGTTCTCGGGAGTAAGAAACTGGCCATTATTACCTGTCAGCACACTCGTATGCCAGCCAGTACTTGTGCCAAGGAATACTCCGACAAACTGCCGAATATTTTCGCCACCTTCTTGTCGTATTCCCGATTCTGAACCTTATTAAGCACATTGGCAAAAAAAAAAAAAACTCTGACTTTAGTGAGTTCATGTGTTTGTGAGTGCGTACCAAAAATGCCGACCTCTGCTGCGTAGATTCTAAGTGCGCGACAATGTCACTTTTGGGCAATCGCCAAATACACTTTCAAAACTTAGAATGAGCGTATTCACAAACAAAAGTTAAAAGTTCAAGAATGTATTGAGATCTGTTTTAATTTAGATAATTTAGTACAGTTTCGATCACTTGGAAGCATCGTGGTTTTTGCTTTTCTATTCTTAGTATCTGCAGTAAAACCACTCAGATTCTATCTTGAGGTTTGCCCGTGGCACAACAAAGGGCAAAAAAAAAACCAATAAAAATCAAGCAGAACACGATATCTTTTTACCTATTTGATAAAACTTACCTTTCTACCTTTAGCATGTGTGTTGGCGTTTAGCCTCCCTCTTTGCCAGAAATCAGTAGAGAACAGGCGAGAATAGTTACCGTGAAGTGAACAATACTTACAGAAAAAAAAAGAAGTAAAAAAAATACATTGTACAAAGCAGCAGATCTCCGCACTGCAGGCCGCTGAGACTCGATCAAGGACCACCCTCCGCCTTCTACGTTCCCTCTGCCTTTTCCACCCATCCACACCCTAGAGGCCGAACACAAAAAAGTACTAAGGGTCACTCCAACTCTTCGTGCTGCGCCTCAATTTTTTGTCATTTCTTCTTCCCGAGTTCTCTTTTTTCTTTTTTTGTCTCACGTTACCCTTTCTCGTTTTCACGGTAAGATGCCAGAACGAGAATAGAACTAAGCGGCTATTAACAAAAACCGCAGCAAAACAAAAACTCAAGAAACTCCAAACTACTAGTAAGAAACTGAAAGAACGAATAAAAGAACTAGAGGGGAAAAAAATCAGGACGTCCCTCACAGACAACGTAAAAAGAACAGAAGCGAAAAAAAAAAGAAGTTGAAGAAATTAGGAAACTAGGAACAGAAACGCTGAAGCAGAGAAAGAAGTGATGATCACGACATTTCTTTTTAGTTTTCTTTTTCTTTTCTCCGCCTGGTGAGGAGTAACGATTTTCGCCACAGTCCACCAGTCTCTCCGGGTCGGTACGCGTTTTTCGTGTTTATACCTTGGGCACCGCTTCACCCTCTTTCGCAATATTTTTTTCTACCAGTCTTTTTTATTTTATTTTTTATTTCGTCATCTTATCTTTCCTCTGGCGGCCGGTATCTTTCGGCCCGGAACCAGTGTGTACGTGGTGAGGGCGGAGGAACTGGGAAGGGGAAAAGTACGGTGCGAAGAACGGCGTCAGCAATTTGCGCCGGCTCCTGGGGTGTGCGAGCGGCGAACCCGTGACACTTCCGTTGAACTCGCTCGCGCACATTGAAAAGCGCCATCCACCGCCCACTGTTAAAACGCAAATCACGGCTGTCACCACGAGAGGCAAATTTTTGACGAAGATTAAAGCACGGCTTGATGATTAGTGAGAAGTTTGTTTGTTCAAAGCAGAAAACCCGTGCTAGAAATATTTTTAGTTTGCTTTTTTTTTAACGTTAAACGCTTTTTGGTTAGTTTCTACGGATTTCCTGAAGCCGCTTTTCGTTGATGCCGTGGCCTGGGATGTCGCATAATGCAGCGCGAGCAGTGTTGCACTAATGGGACGACACAGACCTACTCACCAACTTAGATTCTCCGCTTAATTTAGCGGGGAAGTTAGATAGTTGTACAGGTCACGTGACGTCAATTTATCCGCTGAATTTGCTGGTAAATTGACTCCATGATCTACACCATTCAGTTTCCCCGCTAAATGTAGCGGGAATGGACGTCACGCGACCCGATGTTGCAGAGCCTATACGGCAATTTCATTTCTCCAATAAAGTTAGCGTGAAAGTTAACGTCATGGGACCTACACCACAATTCAGTTTCCCTGCTAAGTTTAGCGGGAAAATTGACGTCATGTGACTTGATGTAACGTGATTTTAGAACGTCTTACGTACGCAACAGCAATTTGCCTTTTTTTTTAAGTCATGCGAGAGCGGGCGGCTTAATAATGTGACCGAGATGTCTGGAGTTCATCGTCCGCGTCTGCTTGCAAATGCCCGAGTCCCACTAGAGCGACAAACAGAAACAACCCACAGCGACAAGTTTCAAACCGGATTGTTTCGCGATTTGGAAGGCTTCGTAGAATAAAGGAGGCTGCGTCAAACACGAGCATCATGCATGCACGCCAGGGTATCTTTTGCCAGAGGCTCGCAAATCACTATACTCCGTTTCACCTTCAGATGTACCGCAGCGGGCGCTACAGAGCCATCCCAGCCAATCCATTGCTGCGAACATAACACGTGGCTACACCCCCCGCGCGTCGCTGCGTCTTTCCCGATGGTCACGTGACACTCACATGGTACCGGATTGGCTGGGATGGCTCGTAGCTTCCGCTGCGGTTCGTCTGAAGGTGAAACGGAGTATAGTGCTCACTCGCATGAGCACCGAACGATTAAATGCCCAACCAAAGAGTACCGTCGCGAGCACGACTGCACGTGTTTGAGGCTTGTCGCTGTCATTCGTTTCTGTGTGTCGCTCTAGTGGGACTGGGTCTTAGAGAAAACAAAAAAACAAATCTTACACTCGGTTTCACTTAAAGTCGGACCGCAGCCGAAGCTACCATCCGAATGGAGACAATCAAGAGGCCCCGAAATTGCATCGTAACGGCGCTCGTTTTTTTTTTTTGTGCGTTTGCATTTACAAAGTCAACCAATCACGTGCAGCAAATGCGCTGCAATCCTGCTCCTTTTTTTGTGTGTGGTGTGGGATTGATTTGGTTTTACAGGTGATAGCGATACTTACACTCGTCTCAACACATACAACGAGCTAGCTCCTGCGACAATGCCACCTTCGACTTCTGCTTCGAAACCGTTACGGGCACCTCTCGCCTCGTCGCGCACCTCGAGCTGCGTCCGACGCTGACATTCGCGGTAGGGCCAATATGGAGCCTGAAACGTGAGTCAAATGTTCCAGTACAGACCTTTGCATCATCGCTTATCACCAGGGCGAGAAATGCATGAGTACACTGGAGGTGCGGACGCATGCGCAGCGTCCGATATACACTGCACAGCAGAGCAAACAGCGCATGCTCACAAGACGTTCCACAGCCCACCAGACAAAATGGCAGCGCGCAGCAGAAGGCGATTTTTTTGCAGAAGTTCTATAGTTGCGTTACCGTGGAACACGGTAACGGTTCGCTAAAAGTCTCCGTTGACTCCGTCGGATTCCAGCCTTGGTTACGGTCAGACTTCAAGTGAAACGGAGTGTAAGGTCTATTATGTGCGCGCAAAAAGAAGAAGAAAAAAAGAACGGTAATCTCGCTCTGTAAGATCACTCGAAAGTTGTAGTAGGTCGTTTTTTACGCTGTATATTAACCACATCCGATAACAATACGATGCTTGCGCAAAGCCGTTTGAGAACTATGGAAAGCATGTTTTCCGGAGTTGTCCGAATAATTTACTAAGACCTTCTACTCGAGGAGACGCATATTTGCTCGCGAAAGGTGACCGAAGACAAACCCTCGAGATATGTATTTTGACGAACGTTTTTATGATGTTTTTTTTCTTTCCTAAGTGCACTTGAAAATTGAGCGGAACTGCCGTTATTTCTCAGGATGGTATGTTGCTGTCATTCCAACGGGATACCTGCAAGGAGCCGCTTAGATGCACACGCAGTCGAAGGACCGATTTATCTTTCTAAGCGAAGGCATCCGAAAACGCAAACCGGGCGAAGCGAAATTAAAAGGGTCAAATTTTGGAAGTCCGGAGATATAATATTACCTGCGATAATCTGCGTGCGCCGTCTGTCTTGCTACACAGACCACAAGGTGCTGCCAAGCGAGCGAGCAATTCGACTCGAAATGGGACCTCCACCCGTCTCTGAACTGATAGTTCAACTAAATCATACACATTTTTTACAAATAAAATTCGAGCAGCTATAAGTGTGTGATACACTGTGGTTAAAACGAAAAAATGTTATGTACAGTTTCTTGCAGCGATACCTGTTCTGGGCTCTTCCCGCCACTCGAAAGGATAATGTAGCGCGTGTATTTTTCGTCTCTTTAATCCAATTTTAAAATAAGCTAAAGGCGCTTCTGGTGGGCGGATACATTCCTATCCGATCTCCGCTTCGCATGAGTCATGCTTTTACTACATACTTATGGTTTGACGTGCTTTTCTTTAAAGCTTTTCAATGTATGTCCTTCTTTATTTTGGCTTCGTCAATTAATTATTGAAAACTATCGTTAGTTTCTCCTTCTTTATTGAATAGCTGATGTGCATCGTTGTGTATTTCGAACTTGTTCCATCTTTAGAAAAAGTAAATTAGATAATATCTTGCATAACGTTGCGTAGAAATTTAGCCTACGGAACCAAATTGGATGAGCTAAGAACAGAGTCGAAAAGGGCGTTCGCTACAGCTTTTGTCAACTGAAGGATATGATATATCTATGAGATACTAGTTAAGAATTATTATAATAGTACGTTTAAAAAACCTGTAAAAAAGTAGGGAAAGCCGTTTCACAACTCCCTGTAACGCCGAATTGGAGCGCGGTTCTTGAGGAGGAGGAGGGGAGGGTACTCAGGGGCGTATACCCTCCTTCTCCTCCGGGGGGGGGTGCGGTCACGTGACCTCGAAGGGGGGTCACGGATTTCCCCCCGAGGTCGCGTGACCCCTACCTCGAGGTCACGTGACCCCGCGACATGTCCCAACATGCACTGCACGTGACCTCGGAAGGGGGTCACGTGATTCTCCCCCGAGGTCACGTGACCCCCTCGTGGTCACGTGGGACCCCCGACCCCCGACCCCCCCCGACATGTCCCAACATGCGGGAGAGAGAGAGTGACAGCCCCCCGCGACATGTCCCAACATGAACCGCGCGGGTATGAGATATGTCCCCAACATGCCTTACGCGGTTAGCGCCGACGACGACGGCGACGCCGGCGGCGACGCCGACGCCGCTCAAGCTGGAAATGGGCGCCTAAGAGCTGCGCTCTAAAATGAAAGCCGTTTACAACTCCCTGTAACGCCGAATTGGAGCGCAGCTCTTGAGGAAGAGGGAGGAAAGGTACTGAGGGGAGGGTATACCCCTCCTTTCTCCTCCCCTCCCCTCACGGGGTCACGTGACCTCGGAGGTGGGGAGGAGGGGTCACGTGACCTGGGGGTCCACATGAGTCTCGCGTGGGGGACGTAGACTTTGGGGGTCACGTGACCTGGAGGAAATCGCGTGACCTGGGGAAGTCGCGTGACCTGTGGGAGTCACGTGACATGGGGGGTCACGTGACCTTGCGGTCGCTGCCGACGGCGACGCCGACGCCGACGCCGCTCGGCCGGAAACGGGCGCCTAAGAGCTGCGCTCTAAAACAAAAGGTTTTTCAGAAAAATAGAGTGGTTTGCCCTCCATAGGGTATACACAAATTACGGAAAGCAAGTTCGGTCTTTCTACGTTCCTCATTACATTAATTTGTTGCCTAACAAACTTTTACATCTACAGTCGTTGGGAGCGAACAAAAAAGAGCTTAGAAATTGCTGTTGTAACTACGATTTTCAAATTGTTCTACGGGTTAAGAGTACTGCGATTTTCTGTTTATTTTGTGCTTGGCATTATTTGATATTGTTAGTAGTTTCTCTGCTGGTTGTCAGGTCATGCCTACAAGCACTCACGTACTTATGCGGATCTGTTTGTAACGATGTACATTTCTTCCTGCAATAAAGATACATTATTATTATTATTATTATTATCTATCTTTTCTAGTGTGTAAGGTTGTTTTTCGTCTTCTACGAAACGACTTGCTCTTACTAAGACTGTTAGAAGGAGAGACCTTGTCGGGCATCACACCTTCAGTCTCTGCCACCTCCGGGTGAATGGGAAACAAATAAATGAAATGAAATGATATCGCCACACTGTCATGTGACATCTTAATGTAATGTCGCACCGTGACGTATTTTGGGTTAGTAAGTTTTTGGTAACAGGCATTGCTACAGAACGGAAAAGGTGCCATTCTTGATAACCGTTATGGGTATTCGGTTGTGGTGCGGAGGATCAACATATAAGCAACATAAACAAAAAACGCGAGTATATAGTAGCATGTAACTAGGGTTGCATGTTTTCGGTATATCAACATAAACACTAAAAATTAACCCGCGAGGCAGTTTTATCTGAATCGGTGAAAACCGAAAACACTCCAAATTTAAGCCGTCCTTGAAAAAAAAATTGAAAAAGCCAGCTGTGCGGAAATAAACTTTTTAACCTAATTTTATTTTCTCTTCCTCTCCTTGAACTGACACACAGCCGCACTGAACTTCACTTGGGGATGTTCATCTCTCTATAAATAAATAAATAATATAAATAAATAAATAATGTTTATATTCCTTCAAAACAGTCAATAACGAAGGGAGACAAAGAAAGAAAAAACTGCACGATGCATCTTGACGATCCCTCGGCCCCCTTTTTAGGTTTGGCAGCAGTGGCACAAAAAATAAGCATAAAAACCCACGAAAACGCAGTATTAAAAAAACGCATTGAACAGTTCAAAGATAATTTAAAGAAAAAAAATACTGCACACAACAAAAGTGCATACAGGCCCAGTATAGTTCAGTGCAAACTAAAAAAACTAACACACATTACAAATGATTATAATGCAATTAATACAAAGGTACAAGCATTACAAACAAGGTTTCAATGGTTGTCATTATGCATTTACTGTAAAATCATATGTAATGAAAGAAATGCTCGGAGGTCTTGTACTGATGAAGTAGGGAGAGAATTGATTTTCGCTTTCAGAAAAACTAAGTAATTAAAATACTTTGAGTTAAATTCGATATATCGAAACCACGTTCCTTGCCCCGTTCCCTCTTTTTTACCAGCATTATTGGTGAGAATATTATGACGTATAAATTACATTTTTTCGAGTAATTATACAGTCGCTTTACAACACAAGCCGTCTAACAACCGACTTCTTTCCGTCATTAAAATTAAACACCAAAAATCACTAATTCAAGGAAAAAAACAACATCGATAAATAACCTGATGCTACCAAAATGCGGCAAGGACAAGCCTCACCTGGCAAACGATACTCCACCATTCTGCGATGAGATAAAAGCGCCTGATGGCCACCGCCTCGCTGGGGCACGACACCACTCGCTCGACGATCCACTTACGTCCGTTCTTACTCCAGGTTACTCACAGTGATCATTCAAAATGCTGCAAAAGCAGCAGTTGCTATCTATTTGTCGTGTCGTGCCCCAGCGACTCGTTGAATTTGCCAAAAGTTGCTCGTAATGTGTGCCGAGGCCTGTGGCAATGTAGTGCTATCAAACCTACCGCTCTTACTATCAGGGGACATCGAGGCAAACCCAGGGCCGGATGATTGTCCCCAAAGGACCCTATACTTGAAGCATCGCGAAGGATTGCACTAGGGCAGGCTGAGGTTCTAGAATAAATTAAGTATATAAAAAACAAACAAACAAACGCGAACAGATCTGTGCGTGAGTTAAGTTTGAGAGTGACGACCTTAGAGGGGAAGATACGTTTGTAAAATACCCACGCAAAGTCCCGTACTTCCATGCCGCACGATCCAGTCTCTCTCACAGCAGATAGGAGCACTCAGAGTATCGAGTGATTGCACTAATATCCGAATGAGCCGGAACAACTTTCTCTTTCCTTGGACTTCCCGATTCCCAATCGGAGTCCTGGGCACAGTCGGAGGAGATTGTTATTACATTTTGTGCAAGTGGAGCTGAACATTAACATCGACCCGAGCAACATAGAACGCGCACAAAGAATTGGAAGGAAAGGTGGAAAATATAACCATCCTATAATGGTAGAACTAAGCCATTTAAGAAATAAAGAACGTATTTTGACACGAGGCCCGAATCCTAAATGCTCAGATTTTGCTATCCGCGAGGACCTCTCCGCTGATGTTCGCCTGGCGCGTACACAAGGTCATTCAATTCGCCAAAGCTCGAAGTAAGCCGTTTAAGCTTTGTTTTGACAAGCTTATCATTGAAAACGCTTTATGTACGTACGACTCTGTTTCGGGAGATGTTATAAGAACCAGCCAATAGCAAACACAGAAAAGGGTAGCATGTTACGCAGACGGTAAACAAACCAAATGAGCAGAGGAATCACGTTCAGCAAAACAGCCTCATTGTATAACAATTAAACCGTGCCCTTCCTTCTCGTTGTCATTCACGAACAACTCGAAGTGTCATTGATCACCGGTATGAACTGGTGGCTTTTTTAGATGAAAGCAAGCCAGATAACTTGATGTTGACCGAAACAGGACTATGACTGGATATTTCCGATAACGACGTGCTGGCTGGCAGCACAGAATATTAAATCTATAGCAATCACAAGGATAATAAGCGAGGTGGTGGCGTACAGATAGCTACACATAAAAACATGTCATCACGTATTATCAAGACCGATAGCTATCTTGAAATACTATGGGTTTTATATATTTAATAACAACCGAAAAAGTGCTACTAGCCGTATGCTATAGACCTCCCCATCGCGAGCCACTCTATATAATGAAATATTACACGATAGTTTAGGAACAATACAACTTAGCTTTCCCAAGTGCAACGATTACTTGCGTGGTGCTTTTAATTTTTCGACGATTGACATGTTTGTTACAACTCGTGAGAGCAGAAAATTTATTGAGACTACCCTTTACACAACTTAACGGAAATGGTCTACCAACCAACGCGCGGGTTCTTGATCTTATCTAGACTCCTGCACCTTAAACAATCACTTCGCTTTCCCAGCTAAGGCTTTAGCGATCACTGCTTTATGCAAATCACTCTCTCCCTACCTTCCCATACGCGCAGCTCCATTACCACACAAATCGGGGACTACAATAAGGCCAACTGCAACGCGAATTAAAGCCCGTCTCCTGACACTTTTAAATCCTTTTCTGAATCTTTCTTTTTTTTGATATGTCAAGGTTAACTGGACAATGTATAAAACAAAAATAATCGATTTAAGTTATAGATTCATTTAACTTATCAAAAATATGTCTGATAAAACTCAGCCCTGGTATAATGGTCAACTTTAGAGCCTACAAAACAAGAAAGCAAATACTCTTTTCGTTGGCGAATGCATTTCTTACAGAGAATGCTTGGTAACGCTACCCTCAGTGCTAATAAAGAGTGTATTACAAGCTTGCGTCAGACAAAATTGCGTTTCTTTCATAATGACTTACCTTCAATACTAAAAAAATAATCCCAGAAAAATTTGGCAACTCATATCGACGAACGACACCCCCAGCACGATACAACTAATGAATGACGTAGGCTAATTTATAGCGGAAGCTGATATTGCTACCGCACTTAATGGCCATTTTCAGAACTGAGCATCTGCTGCTCGGGTCTATATCCCGCGGCGTCGTAGTCACGCTCACCACACACACGCGCTTCTCTCCCTCCGCAGTTGCCACCAGCTCTGCAGCGCGTGTACGCTTCTGCTTACACCGCGCGCGCACGCGCAACTCTCTCCTAGTCTCCTCTCCTGTACAGAATGCGAATAAAATAGGCGGCGTGCGTAGCTGATCTCCAATCTCTCGACGCCAGCAGAATATTCTAGCCAGATCTCGACACTGAGTTTAAGTGGAACTAACATGAAATTCACACAAATTTACCCTCGGAGATGGTGTAACATCTCTAATGAGAACTCATTTGGCGGCCTACGTGTCGAACTTGATTTTACGAATTCTGCATCACTTCATTTTGAAAACTCCATTCAGCCACTGGTCAAATTCTGCCACTGATTGGAAACTTCCTAAGCATTATACCAATACACCAAAATGGTGATCGTGTAACCTTGCTACAATCTACCGCCCAATATCCTTGAGAAGCGTAGCATCCAAGCCTAATGGAACATATCATATTTCCCACACGGTGTCTCACCTTGAAAATAGCACTTTCTTTTGGGGAAGCAGTATGGTCTCCGTAATGGGTTCTCGTGCCAATTACAACTAATAGTTTACTCACGACGTTCACATAAACATGAACCATTTCGCTCAAACCGACGTCATTTTCTTGAATTTCGCTAAAGCATTCGAGCGTGTTCCTCATTGCCGACTACTGACTAAGCTCTCCTCACTCCACATTGACTCCCTCACACTCTCCCGGATACGCAACTTTCTAACACTACATCGCCAATACACAGTTTGCAAGAACTACCGGTCCGAATGTCAGACGTGATCTCTGGCGTACCACGAGGAACTGTGCTGGGCCTTCTTCTTCTTAGTATACATCATCAACTTACCTGACTCCATTTCTTCTAAAGTTATCCTCTTTACGGATGACTGCGTTATTTACAGGCAAATTACTAATCCCGATGATCACCTCACACTGCAACAAGACCTAAACTCCGGTAATGGTTGATGCGACAGGTGGCTAATGTTCCTAAATAGTTCAAAATGCAGGCTAGTAACTTTCAGTCGCAAACGATCACTATCAACTTATTCATATATTCTAGGTAACTCAGTTCTCTCGACTTTCTCCTCCTCCTACAACTATCTGGGCGTTCATCTATCTAGTGACCTGTCTTGGACTAACCACACAAATGTCATCACCAGTTCTGCATCCTGAACACTGGGATATTTACGACGCAACATTTACTCTGCACCCCCACTAACAGCAAGTTGGCATATGAAAATACGTTCGCTCAATTTTTGAATTTGCTGCTGCCGTATGGAATCCCCATCAAAAATAACTTATTCATTAAATTGAAAGCATCCAAAATCGTGCTGCACGGTTTATAACATCATTCTACTCCCGCCATACAAATGTCTCCTTCCTTAAAAGCTCAATCCTCCTAGAGCTACTCGAGACGCGTCGCATCGCTACCCTCCAATGCATTATTCACAAATCACGCTATACTAACCCGTGAGGCATTGCCCAGCTCCTTGAGCCTCTTAACCGAACACGACACCGTCTAGCAGTCAAAGTTATAAGCGTATTTTCGGACACACATCTGCGTTCAAGAGTTGCTCATTGCCACGCGAAGTTATGCACTGGAAAAGTTTCCCTATCAACATGGCCTCCCTTTCAGACACCGCTGCATTTCGAGCTGCTATCCTAGATTACTTGAGTGTCCTATAGTTTTCATTTCTCGTGATGTTCTTACCTCAGTAGTGTTTTACATTTTTGTACAATACAATATTTTCGTTGCTGGTGGCACTCTTCCCAAAACAGTATTAAAATGTAGATATTGTGTTTGTGTTTCTGCCGATAAATTTGTTCTTGGCTGAGAGAAAGCGAGACCCTTCGTTTTATGCATGTGCTTTTAAAAGCTTCAAAGCGTTTATATTCTACTTTTACTAGGTCCCCTATGTGTAATGTCCATAAATGGACCTGCGAGGTATATTGAATAAATAAATAAATAACGAACTTAAAGAAAATAAATACGAAAACACAGAGCCCTACATATAACATAACTTTGTCGTTTAAGAAAAAAAAAACGCAATAAAATTAGGCACTCGATTTATCAACAGGAGATCTTCTGAACAATATATATACCGAATAAAATTTTGGTTCTCCATAAAGAGGATGCCCTTTCTACAGTGGCACTATCTCGCAAGTGTTAAAATACACACAAAATTGCTGCCGCTGCCAGTCGCTTCTTACCAACTAGCTGAAGTACATACACTTTGACGCTTCTTCAAGCTCGGCATATTCATTGGCATACTTTTCAGAGTATTGCACAAACACTGTGTGCGTTTCAAGTCGCAGCAAATTCTGATTGCCTATCAGTGCTACCGCCAAGAAGTAGCAGCATCAGTGAACCTGCAAACGTTTCAACTCGAAACGCAAGCAGGGCGTCGGCTGAAATGAGAGACTACCTTGGGCATTTTTGTTAATTCTGTCGTCTAGCTTCGGTTTTGTTCTCTACGTCTCTGTTGAACTTAAATTGTGTCTTTTAGCCTGATTTTGGTTTGAAGGGTCTATGAACTTTATATTATGATTTTTGGCAGTTTTCTTTTTGCGTTGTACGCATGTAAAATTTGCCAATAGTTGAAATAAACAGAGCGTTTTTTCTACGTGGAGACAATTTATGAGTGTAATTTGCATATAATTTATTTATGGTCTCATGTTTATATCGGTCTTCCCTTTTTTTCTGGTTGGTGTCGTTCTCTGCATAACTTTATTATAGTTTTTTTATTCGCGGAATAATATAAAGGATAATGCTCTATATTGGGATAAAGTATATATATATATATATATATATATATATATATATATATATATAACTTATCCCAATATAGACATTATTTTTATATTATATATATATATATATATATATATATATATATATATATATATATATATATATATATATATATATACATATATATATATATATATATATATATATATATATATATATATATATATATTATGGGCGCGTGGTAATATGCAATGAAAATTTTCAAATCAATATAAGCTGTGCCGATGCATTTTATTTATTAGTTTACTTTTTTTCTGAGTAGGTTATGTAATATTATCGCTTGGTCTGCCTGTCTACACACAAGCATAAAAGCCCTTTCATGAGACAGAATACGCATTAATATTAATAAAAAACTGCAATGTTCTGATAAATATTATTATTTTTATTATTATCTACATCCCAAACAGTAAACATATGCAGGGAATCAAATATAACTGAAAAAATACAAACCTTTTAGCTGCATGTCGGTGGCCTCTTTTAATCCTGAATCTTTAGGAATGAAATATTTTGCGTAAACGCTTTCAAATGCAACTTCGAAGAGAAAGGTTTGGATCGGCGATCTTTCCCAGGAATTAATTGAGAAGTAATAAATGGGAGGGTATTCCAACAGTCCACAATTTGGAAAAAATGCACGCTTTCGCATAAATATAGTGCGCCCAAACTTAACGCCGCCACTCGAACGCCCGACTTTCGCGGAGCCGCGCTGGTCTAGCGGCAGCCGTTTCAACTATACCCGTTTTCACCTCAAGATAAAAGCAAATTTTGCTCATTGTTCATACGCGGCGCGAAGTAGTTCTTATGAGATTTGGTTATCGAAGGAAAAAGCCATACTTTTGGCGTTTGAAACGCGTACTTCTTGATAAGGTAACATATATATAACCAAAAATTCCCCCGCATATATCTTAATTACCCACATAAAGGGCGAAGTTAGTAATGCTACGCGAGGAGCCGGACTCTTTTTACTTCGGTTCTTGAGGTGAAAATGGGTCTAGTCGGTCGTGAAGGCCATTCCCAAATCTCCGGACCGGGGGAAGGGAGGGTAGCACAAAGGCGCCCAGACGCTGCTAAGGGCCCCTGTCTCTGCGAATCACAAACTCAAATCGTCAGAATCGCGTTTTCTCTCTGCGCTTTGTCTGCACTTTTTTAGCAGCGCCTTCACACTTCTCCTCTACGGCGCATTATCAAAATTTCTTTTGTTATCAATCTCAATAGGTGCAAACATATCGAAACAAAGAAAAACCGAGCTTGACGATATGACGTAGTGATTCGCAGAGTCCGGCGCCCTTAGCGGCGGCCCTACTGCCTCCCTTCCCCGGTCGGAGATTGGGAATGGCCTATGCACGTGACCGAGCAAGTTGAAACGGCTGCCGCCAGGATAGCACCGCTCTGCGAAAGTCGGGCGTTCAAGTGGCGACGTTAAGTTTGGGGCGCCCTGTACATTGCAAACCTCTACGGAAGAGTGTTTTTCGTCCCTTGCCTGCTTATCCAAGACCACAAGTAAAACGACAAAATAAATTATCTATAGCTCGGGTCGCCCTTAAGAAGCAGCGAAGCCGATCCTTCGAGATGCACAAAAATACTCTCCTGAAGAGATGCGTGCATGACACGAGTGAGACCCTCATGGCAAACATGCTCAAAGACTGGAGCCTAGCTCAAACTAAAAGGTAACCGGAGTAAAGAAATACCGATTTTTTGTCTTACCATACTTAGAAAAACGCCGCGTGCCGTATGTGACTGACGACGGCGGTAACAGATTTATAGCAACTACCACAACGTAAACATTGTTGAAATCGCCAACGCACTGAGCCGGAATACATCAACAGTTTACTTCGGATACATTGAAGTGACAAAATATCGAGCTAAACCTAAGGATAAAATATGTCCCCATTCAAGGTGCAACGTTACGAGGCATTGGAGCCACGCAGTGGATGGAAGGTTACCGTTTGCGATTGTGGGTACAGCAACGGTAAGGCCGAGCGCGTCGCCTTCGAACGCCGTATGGTCACTGCGGTGCTCGCTGAGTTTTTAATGGGGCTTGAGTCATGGCTTGACCGTTGTAACAAGTGCTATTGCCCGAGACGCAGTGGTTACCGCCGACTGTGTACCGATTATATCGTCACGAAGGCAAAAGACAGGAAGCCGGCAACCCGGAAAAAAGGTTTCCTACCACCGTGAGTGGTCTGAACGAGGGGATTTGCATAGCGCCAATTAAGCGGGAAGTGAAGCCGAGCGAAGGATGCCGAGCGAAATAAATACGAAAGAAGAAGCGATCGAAGGCTTTTAACCTGCAAGAGCGGCCGCCGTGCCCGGCTAATTTGGTTTCGACCATTTTGTATTCTCGCGGCCCCGCGGAGAGGTCGTTGCAGCCGACACAAAATTTTATTTGCATGTTTTTAATTCTTCACAAAACAGTATTTTTTTCTGAAATCTATGAGTAGACGGCCATTGTGACAAATGGAATTTCGCGTATAAACACGGGTCGAAAATAATTGCATTACATTAACCTTTTTAGAAGGCCCAGAAATGGGGCTTGCTCGGCATCGAAGGACAGCCGTGGTCTTCGCAGCAAACAAAAGAGCGACGGAGTTTGATGGCTTGAAGCCTACGAATATGGTAATGTTAAATAGACGTCGTTGCTGCCATCGCACTTCTCTTTCTTTTAGGTAGACGAGCTTTCAAGTAATAAGCAGCCCGACATTACAAGTGAAGCGTACGTAAGTTCATCGCTGTAGACCAACGCGAGGCTTTGACATCACTGCCGCTACGGTGGTGCGGCTGTAGTCGTGACACATAATCTTGGTGCACCAGGCGCAGTGCGAACACGAATCACGCAAATCTCGTTTCTTGCGTACGCTCAATGTGCCGACGTTTGTCGTGGACAAAACACAGGCTTGTTCGTAAATAAAGCGTTGGAGAATGGCGGGTACGGATGAACGAGTCTTGACGCTGCTGAACTATCAGCCTCATCGCGCCTTGACTTTTTATGGCTGGCTCACCCAGCCCGTCCTCCGGCGGGCGGCGTGGCACGTAGCTGCAGCTCGGCGGCGTCGCCGGCGGGCGGCATGGCCGTCGCCGTCGGCGTCGCCGTCAGCGTAACTGTCGCGGTGCACCGCGCGGAAGGAGCCGGTGCACCGCGCGGAAGGGGGAGGAGGAGGGGGAGGAGGGAGGAGGAAGGGGAGGGAGGGAGGAGGGAGGGAGGGAGGAGGGGAGGAAGGGGGGGGGGGGGGGGAGAGAGAGGGAGGGGAGGGAGGGGGGGGGGGGGAGGGGAGGGAGGGAGGGGGGAGGGGGGAGGGAGGGTGGAGGGAAGGAGGGATGAGGGGGAGGGGAGGGAGGGAGGGAGGGAGGGAGGGAGGGGAGGGAGGAGAAGGAGGGAAGAAGGGAGGAGCAAGGAGGAGGAAGGGAGGAGGATGGGAGGAGGGAGGGTATTTGGTAGGGGATGAGGAGTTGAGGGAGGGGAGGGGAGGAGGTGTCCCTCCCTCCTTCTGTACCCTTCCCTCCTCCTCCTCCAAACCTCTAGTTCGGCGTTACAGGGAGTTGTAAACGGCTTTCATTTTTATTGCTCGACCTCAAACGGTTAGAGCTGGAAACGCTCAGAACCTGCAGCACAAATAACCTTTCGTGACTTGGGAAAGCCTTGTTACGAGAGGTACGCTATATCATGCTGTACTCACTATAAATTTTAGAAACACGTGGCGGTGGTGTGTGCATGGCATCTTCTTGTCGCTTCGGAGCCAAATAAATTACGGCATACAGCCAATGGGAACGGGAAGAAAGAATCCGAAAAGCGTATACGTAATGACTGCATTTCTTAAACTGTCAGTCGCAAGAAGAATACTGTCATCTACACGTTTCAATAACCAGTCGCTTGTCCTGTGTACTCCTTACTTTTTGCCCTTGCCACTCTCAATTGTTTTTCATGCAGAAAAACATAACTACAGGGCAGTTTGTGAAGCGGGAAAATGACGTTCATAGTGACAGACAGCACTGACCAGTAAAAAAGAAACAACTAAAACCGCAAAGCAAAACGGGAAAACGAAGATAAAAAAAAGCTAGCAGTTCGGTCCTACTTTTCGTCCAGGAAGGACAGCATATATCAAGAGAGAAAATTGGGTTGCTCTACAAGCCTTTAATCTCACTCGCCACTGAGTGAAAGTTCTGGGACTTGGGAAGAAGAAAGGCCGCCCCCTTTGCCTCCCCAAATGGGAGTCCAAATTGAGATTCAAACTCGCCGTCCATCAGCTGCGCGCCCAGGCAGCGGCAAAGGGAGCTCGCGCTGCCAGATCCCCCAACAAGACGAAGAAAAAAAAAAAAAAACTAAATGGAAGGGGAAACGCTTGGCTGCGCACTTTTTGGACAAAATGTGGGCTTGGTTTAAGGATACAGCCAGAGCTGCTGTGGCGGCGCAACAAAGTGCATCACGCGTGTTGTTTCTTGGCAGTCGTTTACGAGGCGTTCCAACCCACGGAGAGCAGAAAAATAAGTTTTTTTTCCCGAAGCGCTTATACGAAGGAATGAGAGAAAAAAACCTGATCCCGTAAATCTGGAGTCCCCCTTCAAAAGAAAGCAGGTATTCGCTGCAGACATGGCGCAGAACGGCGGTCACCCCTCAAGTTCATTCCATGATGTCAGTTGAAAGTTCTGCGTATGGCGAAGGTGACGAGGACTGTCATATAAGGAAAAGATACCCCAGACGGTGTATGCAGGCTGTCTTTTGTATTATGCAACGATGATACGTTTTCGCTGGAACAAAATTCTTAAAGAAAGAGTGCGCACAGCTGGCTGCAATATGCCGTATTTACTAGGTGTTTCTCGAGTTCAAAAACATGAGCCGAGAGATAATAGTCATAGTAAGTTGGGTAACTACAGGTAAGACAATTAAAACTATTTGCAAAAGTTTGTTGGTGTAGGAGATATTAATTATTCAATTTTCCCGTGTCTCAGCCTTATTTAAAAAATTTCGCGCAAAGAGCGCAAAATGCGCGCAGCGAAGCCACTTGCCCACAGTGGCGCTTGGAAGAGCGACAGTGTCACTCTTCTGACCCTCATTGTGGGCGAGCGTTTGGCGCCCAATTTTTAGAGCCAGGGTTAAAATCGGGAAATTCGAGATGTTTAATATATCAAGACACTAATAATATTTAGCAAACTTTTTACCCGGTCATCAGCATCTAACAGTTATAATGGCTACTTCTAGAATGCAACATGATATAAAACCAATGTTTAAAAAATTAATTAATATATGTTATTTTATAAGCTAATTTACCACGACGACTATTCTCTCAGCTAAAGTCTGCCGAGCTTGAAACACCTAGGAAAAACGATATTTAGTTAACAGATTGCACTTGTTAAATTTTGTTTACAATAAAAACATTACTAGAGGAATAGTGCAGTGTGACCCGCCCCTTATACTTATTTTTTCCGAAAATGCGTTCGAACTTTAGCGTCAGTCTATACGCAGGGTTGTAGTTTCAGGAAGCTTTTTTACAGCGGGCTGTTAGAAGCTAGTCTCCCCAGTTTCGTATCCGTGGACCAATAAATCTCGACACAACTCTCTGGACAGCTGCCGCCATCCATAAGCAACGGCGGCACCTGTGCAGCCCTGTTATCGTCTTTCACCAGAGTCGAAAGGCTGAAAGTTTTACAGCGGAGCTGTTAAGAGCTAATTCCCCACGACCTTGTCCCCCGCAAAGAAATGGAGACATCGAACTCTGGACACATACCGTCATCTATCAGCGACGGCGGCAAGCAACGTATCTGGTTGCTAACGTCGCTCATAGATGGCGGTAGCCTCTCCACTCTGGCTTGCCGACTTGCGGCCGACCATTACTTTCCATTGTACAACTCCGCTGGTCTTCCTTCTTCACCAGAGTGGAACGGCTGAAAGTTTTTATGTTTCATACCGTCCATCTTTGAAGCACCATCTTATAAAGTTTAGTGTGAGAAACCCTATACCAAGTGATCACTTGTAATGTACTAGAGCAATCCGCCGACAAACGGCTTGCATGGTATATTCATTGCCTCATTTAATATTCGGCTTCTTTGTTGTTTTTTTACATTCCAGAAATGTACACACCGCATCTACGCTTGTAAAGGCTGGAGCATCTACCTCACGGAAGAGAACGGAAGAACTGCTCGCTGCAATCGACCGACGCTGAGGTTGGCGGATGATGTCGTTGGAACCAGACATGTACACGTTACCCAAAAAAGTAACTAAATACCGTTACTCGTTACTCGCTCAAAAAGTAACTAAATACGTTACTCGTTACCGATTCTCAAAAGGAACGCGTGAGTTACCTCAAAAGTAACGAGTTACTTTTCACGTTACTTTGAAGACCAAATACACAACTGTTTTTGTTTCATGGTTTATTGTTTTCTTTTTAGTAGTCGTTGCCCTTAAGCAGCAGCTGCCTGTCGAAGTTTTCATCAGTTATGTTTCCCGCTTCCTTGAAAATACATTTCCGGTGACGCTGAAGCGTCGTTCTACTGACGCGCTCGAAGGAACGGCGGTGTTGTGCTTCAGCAAGAGCTGGTGAATCTTCGGGAACTGCGCCTTCATTGAGGACAGCGGGTAAGGGGTTATGTGCCTTCCCGTGTTTGCAACCTCCGGGTTTACATTCGGTCCGGACCCGGTTCTAGAAAGTTCAGTTAACGAACCTGATTGTGCTCGCTGGGTGAAGGACATTCTCAGCTGTGGAGTTCAGTACAGCAACGTTTATCGCTGGACACGTCAGTCGAACTGTTCGACTGGCGTGTTCAGCGATACATGTTGCTGTATTGTCATACTGTTTATTTGTTTTTCGGGTTTTCCATCTGCCTTTGTCGCAATAGACACATACTAAGGCTAGAATAAAAACAAGGCCGTTAAAGCGGTGTTGTACACGTTACTCCTCAAAAGTAACGAGATACCGTTACTCGTTACTTGGCCTTAAAAGTAACTAAATACCGTTACTCGTTCCTTTTCTGAAAAAGTAACTAAATACGTTACTCGTTACCGAAAATAGTAACTAGATACAAGTAACTCGTTACTTGTAACGCGTTACGTACATGTCTGGTTGGAGCTCAGGTGAATTTATAAACTTCAAAACTGATCTAAATCGTGATTTAAATTATAATTTAGATCATGTCAGTTTTATTATGATGGTTTGGCACTATCAGACCATTTCCCTTCTTTAAAAATCCTGAATCATTTTTTATTTGTCGTTTGTGTATCATTTGTGGGTTTCTATATGCATTTGGCATTTGTATTTAAATTAATCACAAAAAAATCACGAGTCGAGAAAAATTTACCTAACACTGAACATGAGCAAAAGTAGGTGCACTTCTGATCAAATCGAAGCAATGGACCGTTTAAAAATGCAGTGCTATCTAGTAGACAAATATCGGTCTATATTTTGTTTGCTAATGGCGGTCAAAATCTAGTATCTATTCGTCGGAGCGTACGGAAGTTAGTTTTTTTTTTGTTTTTTTGGCAATATATTTCTTTTTTTGTTTACGTTTCAGTTTCGGTGGTGTCACAAATAACTCTGCATGAGTCCTTTACTTGAGTAAATATGTCGATACTATTTAGCACATTTTAGCAATGCATATG